>BMAW01050396.1:63444-117339 GCA_019974015.1 Nephila pilipes
ATTTCTCATATTTGTATTTCTCACAAGTGTATTTCTCATATTTGAATTTGTGACTGCTGATTGTAAATTGAATTTTGTTAATTCAAGTAATCTGCGACATCACTTAAACGGCTTTCAAAGCAACTGTATTAAGTCTTTGTAATTTCTACTTTCTTTCCTTTCACTCTAATTTTAGATAATTTTATTTACATCAATGCAATAAATTTTGTCAGAAAGATTAAAAATAAATCAATTTTTGCCTAGATGCCGTTGTTTATCATTTATGAGACTATTTTCAGATCTATTTTATGATTTCTATCATATCCTTAAAATATTTTTAAGACATTTGCTTAATTCAGATAAAAATTTCATTAAGATAGAAATAGGATTTTTTTGTTCTTTCGCGTGCATGCTAAAAAATTTAAATATGTACAGGAGAACATGTAGATTTGAGAAGATATGTAGCAAGCAATTCTTTAAAATCAGCAAATTAAAAAAGAAATGGTAATATTTTTTATAAATTGATGATAACCTTCTACAAACGTCACATTATATTATCCTTATTTAAGGAAAATTCGAAGCGGATGATTGAATATCTGTTCGTTAAAATATTTAGAATTGTTTTGATAACAATGTGTTTCATACTCTAGCTGGTTAATTTATAAAAAAAAATAATAATTTTTGAGGCATTGTTATTTCCATTATTGCCATATTTTATTAAAAAAAAATTAATATATTTTATTTTTTTATTAAAATTTCAAACAATAAATGTAACAGAAGTCCATTTCCTTTTCTTCGCTTCAGTACTTAACTTTACTTCTTTGTTATCAGGTGTAAATATTTTGAATCGTCATGAATATTTCCGAATTCTCTTCCGATAAACTTCAGTTTATTTGGACTAATAATTTTCAATAGCGTGCATTCGTGATAGAATAAAATGGGGGATAACAAAGACATGCTCTACCGAAAATTCTTGACAGAGCTAAAGCGATTTTTTCTTTAGAACTAGATAATCGGAACTTTCAGCACATATATTTTTCTGTGGTAAATACTTAACCCGTACATTTAACTGATTGGAAAGCGTATAATATTTTAAGCTGAATGTTATATTCAAAAAGGATATACGAAACTGTAAAGAAAGAAAAAGAATTATTTTATTATTTCTAAAAAGTAATCAATGTAGATAAATTAATAAAATAGAAGGAAGTGCGTAACATCACCTCAATCAATTCCTTAAGCGAATTTAGACAATTTGCACTTACGATAAGAAATACTGAGAAATATACTTAAGTAAAAACTACTATATTTATAAGAAAAGGAGAAAGCAAAATGAAACCAAGGTCTTTTCAAAAAATATGTTACGTATTATGTTAGGGGTACTTACGAATATGTAAACCATACTTCCCACTAGGTCTTTTAATTGTAACAAATTCTGTCAAAATGCCAAGGACATTGAAGAAATGTGGTCTGTTCCCGGGCATGAGCTGACTGCATTTCTGTCTCCAAAGGGAATATCTTACGATGACAAAGAGAATCCCGCTCAAAATAGTAGTCAAGATAATTACCAACATTCTGTTCAAATTGTATTCTAATACTTAAGAAGGAAACCTCAAAATTATATGAGATGGTGGGATACGTTTAAATTTATATCATTTCAAAGCTTGATATGTTTCAATACCCTTCCTATTTATGTATTCACCTTTTGGCAGTTTGATTACGCTTCAATTACGTAGCATATACTCAAGGATTTATCACCTGATTAATATTTAAAAACGATATCATCGGTCGCGTAAAACAATGATGAAAAAATATACAAAAGAAATGCTGCTATCAATAACCTTTTTAGATATGAAATGATTAATATGCAAAAAAATTCAAATTGTTGCCAATTACTTTTAAATATTTGCCTAATTATAGCTCTATTATAGGTAAGAACTAAATTTTTATTCTTTTTCGAGAATACTTAGAGATTTTAAGATCATCTGGCATATTTTGTATTAAAGCTTCATGCGTTTAGAACATTTTGTTTGAACATTTTGTCTGCATGAGTTTAGAACATTTTAAATATAAATCTCAAAAGCTAAGAATTTATACATTTTTACTAAAATATGTAAATATGTAAGATTTATTCATTTATAAAATAATCCATGCCTAAATAACAGGTGAATTGAAATACACAAAACACATTTTTGCGGCCTACCATACTAAAACACATTTTTTGGCAAGATTAGTTTTTTTTTTATTCAACATAATTCCCGTCAAGGGTGATACACTGATTATAGCGATTCTCCAACTTTTCGATACCATTTTTGTAGTACGATTTGTCCTTTGCTTCAAAATGGGCCTCAGTTTCGGAGATCACCTCTTCATTCGACGAAACTTTTTCCCAGCGAGCATTCTTTTGAGATCTGAGAACAGGAAATAGTCACTGGGGGCCAGATCTGGAGAATACGGTGGATGAGGAAGCAATTCGAAGCCCAATTCATGGATTTTTGCCATCGTTTTCACTGACTTGTGACACGGTGAATTGTCTTGGTGAAGCAGCACTTTCTTTTTCTTCAAATGCGGCCGTTTTTCGGCGATTTCGTCTTTCAAGCGGTCCAATAACGCTATGTAATAGTCGCTGTTGATGGTCCTTCCTTTTTCAAGGTAGTCAATGAAAATTATTCCATGCGCATCCCAAAATACAGACACCATAATCTTGCCAGCCGACTGTTGCGTTTTCGCACGCCTTGGAGCGGGTTCATCGTGTGCAGTCCACTCGAATGACTGTCGATTGGACTTCGGAGTGAAATGATGGAGCCATGTTTCATCCATTGTCACATATCGATGCAAAAACTCGGGTTTATTACGCTTGATCATCTTCAAACACTGCTCCGAATCATCAACTCGTCGTTGTTTTGGGTCAAAAGTGAGCTCGCGCTGCACCCACTTTGCACAGAGCTTTCTCATACCGAAATATTTGTGAATGATATGATGTACACGTTCAGTTAATATCTTTAGAGTGTCTGCTATTTCATTAAATTTCAATTCAAAATCATTTTGTGGATTTTTTTAATGTTTTCGTCGGTAACAACCTCTTTTGGGCGTCCACTGCGTTCACAGTCTTCGGTGCTCATTTCACCACGTCTAAACTTAGCATACCAATCTTTGATGGTTGATTACCTGGGGCAGTGTTCGGAAACTCGGTATTAAGCCAAGTTTTTGCTTCAACTGTATTTTTTCCCTTCAAAAAGCAATATTTTATCAACCCGCGAAATTCCTTTTTATCCATTTTTTTTCACAATAACAAAAGTTGCTTCACTCAAAATGCTATAATTCACAAACTAATGATCCGACAGCTGTCAAATTTATACACGCATCTTTTGAGAGTTAGGGCTAACTAAAAAACATATGGATTTAATTCTAATAGCGCCATCTATGTGTCAGGCCGGGGATGTTTCAATTGATTTGTTATACTTACAAACATTCTCTTGTATATTTTTCTCATAAGTTCATAACACATTCATTTGAAGTAACGTTAGTTTATTTTTAAAAAAAATTCTCTGAAAATGTAATTTTTTGAAATGTGTGGTAAATAATAATTCTTTCATTTGATAAGTTATTCAGAAACATCTTGAGGTGCTACTATAAGATTCAAACTCTAATATTATTTACAATAATTCGTCTTCAGGGCAATTTTCGGTAATGTTATTGTAGATGAATCGATTTATTTTATACTAAATCGGGTTTCTGCTTTCTCTCCCTTTTAACCTTTACAGATATTCCCTGTAATGCATCAAAATTTGAAATATCTAAAAATGAGATATTTTTAACTGATATCAATAATAATTACTCAAAATAAGGATGTTTATTATGTTTATGTTTATAAATTACTAAAAAACATATGGATTTAATTCTAGTAGCGCCATCTATGTGTCATGCCGGGGACTTTTCAATTGACCTGTTAATATATGATATTAAGCGTTCAATGATCATTGGTGAAAAGGCAATCTTTAGGATAGCCCAAAGAAATAAATTTGGAGCAGGGAGATCAGACGAATTTGAAGACAGATTTCAAATTCTCGAGTCAATGTTACTAGTGGTTCAGAAATGTTTTCCTTAAAACGACCAAAATTTGGCTTTGCTGTAAATGGAACGGGGTCATCCAATTCTTGAAATACCTTTGATAGGCTCTAGGTCACGATTATTTTACTTTTTCAGCCAAGGTAAATATCATAGACCTACAGAAAGGCCATCTTAAAAGAAATGATACATATATATTCACTTTGTGTGAATCCGTTTTTTGACAGACAGTTTATTAATGTCACACTTCGTTGCAGCTCAAAGGCTATTGGTGATTCACCTTGTTATTATGAGTTAAAGGTTCAAGTGTGAGTTTAAGATCAAGCGTCGGGGACGACACATGACCTTAATCTCATAATAACGAGTGAGCAAAATTGGCCTCTTCCTCTCCAGTTTTCCACACCAAATCTAAGCAAGGATTAGAAATTTTTACAGCTGTAGTTTGCATCTATGTCTCTACATTTCTAGTCTTTAGTGACATTAGGACTCGAAAGCATGAAAACAACAGAAGCGTTTATTGAAACTAGATCTATAATATTGAAGAATAAGATTTGAAATTCTGTCTCCTAGTTCCCCTTTGCATGTATAAGCTATGTCTATTTTATTAGTAGTATGTACTTTATCTATAGTTTTAATATATATATATATATATATATATATATATATATATATATATATATATATATAATTGAAAATTATAATTTGCTTTTGTTCTTTCTAGTCTAAATATTTGACCTCAAGAATCTTAGTTGAAATAATGAATTTTAATACTTTCTTCCTCCCATATAAAACACGAGTCATATCTGTTGAAAACGCAAATGATAAAGAGAATATTTTTTTTCTTCTCAAATGGCATCTATTGAGAATTAAGTTAAATGCAGAACATCGAAAAAACACTAAATTTATTTATATATACATATTTCTGTTTGTATTAGTGATATGATTCGATTATACCAAGCCAGGAAAAATGTCTTTTTTCATTAAGAAAAAAATTCTATAAGTCTGAACAATATATAAACTAAAAACGTTCATCTATTTGAGAAACACGTTAGAAATAAGGTGTCATCATTAAAACTTATGAGAACTACCATGAAATGAATAATAAAATTTATTGGACTAGACCAGACTCCGGACTATACTAGCTCCTTCAATAAGAGCCAAAGACCAAGACCTATCTAGTTCACCATTTCAACATACTGTAGTTTCAAATTGCTTCCAAATTTTGGTTTCGGAATTAGCCGGAGGGCAATTAATCTATGCACTGGGGTAGACTCTGTTCCTTCCGCGATTTCGGTTGGTACTGTAATAAAAATTCAATCGTGCGAGGGTGTATGCGAGTGAAAATCTGTCCTACACTGAGTATAATAACAAATTATACTTTATTCAGGATGACACAAAAGTAGAAGGGCTACGGCAGTAATATCAGCAAAAATAGGAAATACATTACTTGCATTGTTTGGAGAGACAAATATAAAACCTAATACAGCACTTGTGCAAAACAACAACAAAAAAAAGCATATCAAACAACATTTATAATAGCTTTCGGCGCAGAATCTTATTAGTTCGCACTGCGGACAAATTTCCACAGTATTATTTATCCCTAGAAAACAGACACCCAAAACAGACAAATCTGTCCCATGCTTTAAGGATATTTAAACTTGTTCCGGCCAGGTGTGATGGGGCAGAGAAAATTCAGGAAAAGTTTGTAACTTTCTTCTGAGTTGATATTTCTCCAAAATTCTAGCACTTTGTTGACAAAGCCACCAAGTTTCTTGCCTTAGCCAAGGTTAAGGACTCATTACTTAAAATTTCCTTGGGTGACTCACGAAATTCCTTTAAATATATCTTTCCCTTCAAAAGAGAACCTTCGCATGGAATTGTCATCTCATGTTCGTAACGGTACTCAAGGACAAGTGTCTAAGATTGTCATTCTCCATAATGAAATGTACAAAAGTTTACATATCCAAGAATGAGTATTTGAAGTCAATGCTGATAACTTCCATTTATGCACGTGATCATCAACTGCAAATGATTGCCAATAGTTATTTTAATAAATCTCATTATTCATAATTATAATGTTTAATTTCATTACGTGAGTTACCTTTATATGTCATTTATGTTCGTATGCTTTTAGGATAAATCTCGTATTCTTAACTATAATTAAAATGTTCATTTTTTTATGTATCTGTCTCTTAAATGATTTGTATCATTTACTTCGATTATAAATTTTACAATGTAATCAAAATATACTATGGCAGGCCCAACTGGTGGTGCTAGTGGGCCATAATTTGGAGATTTCTAAATCTCTTTTTCACGAAATAATAGTGCCCTTGTTAGCTAATTAAAGGATGACATTTAATTGAAATTTTATTAAAACTTTTTTTAAAAAAAAAAACCTTTTTGTGAAAGAAAGAAGATTAAAAGGTGTGGTAGAACTTTTTGTATTGAAATACATAATTAACTGAAGAAACCTTTTGTTAGTACACTATTTTGGTACTAAAACGCTGATCTGATGTCCAGCATTTTGATATTTAAAACATTATAATGTAAAGTTTTAAATTTGTGAGAAAAAAGTAGTTTAATTTTAATGTTGCTTCCGAAACTTTTCACATTTCAACAAACTTTACTATTTTATATCATTACTCGGCGACACTTTGTAATATATTTTTAAGTTCAATCTACAATCTATCAATTTTTTGTAACAGAGATAATATTGGTGCAAAGTATTTGCCTTTTTAAACATATTGATTAGAAAAAAGTTATTCAAGAAAATATGGTAAATGATATAACTATCTATTTCATATTTTAAACAATGGACGAATCCACTAGTTCCTTGTAATAATACATATTTATTAATACGAATACTTATCAGTTCAAGGACTTTCAACTCATAAAACAAAACAAAAAAAAATTATGAAACTTACAGTACTTAATGAGCTTATTTTAAAATAAAAAAAAATAATTCTCTAATCGATTTATCTTTCGAGTTAGTATGTTACTCTGTTACATCACCTTGCGAATGTTTGCATAAGTACTGATAAAAAGTTTTATACTTGAAGCTAATGCATTATGATTTCAATGTTGAATCTGATACCCTACGTGTGATATATGCACGTGTCAATTGAATTTTTGACAGGAATTATGCAATGTGTAGTTGGGATATTTATCACTTCTAAGAACAATAAAATGTTATTGTGTTACATATAAAATTGCTTCAAACATTCAAATTAGCTCCTCGTTGTGAGTAAGATTCATTTACTCAATAATAATCGACACAAAATGTTTAACCAATTTATTCAAGTATATGAAAAATCAATATCAAAATAAACTTAATTAATGTGGAATTATTATCTTAATTCTGCTCCATTCAATATTATTGTAAATGTATCTACATATCAAGCAGAATTCTTAGCAATAGACTTCTAATTGCGGGATCCGATTCAAGTGCACACGTTTTATATATGTTCTTATACTCCTCTATAGCTTTCCTACGACTTTCTCTATATTCCATCCTTCTTTTCCGTTCACCTTACTTCTTCTTAAAAAAAAAAGAATAATTTACAGATATTAAGGCTTTTCACTTGGCGTGAATCAAGTATTGTTTTAAAGCAGCCCTAATGGATAGTTAAAAAGGAAAGAGTGGGAGATTCCGTTATAAAATTAGAAATGATTTCCCAAAATACCTGTCTAAGATATAGGAAAACACACTCAACACGTTTAATAGAATAGATTTGATGTTGTTTTTTAGAAAATGTCAAGTATATATCTTAATTTGATTATCATTTTAAAAAAATCAGCGTTCCTTTTAATATATTTGTTTTGAAAATACTAAGTGACGATACTTTTAAGCGATTTATAATTACTAAAAAACTCCAGAAAAAGACAAGTCATAATTGGAGGAAATTTATATTTAATAAATATAATCATTTTTCATTTACTTTTCTTTTGGCTTTTAGATTTGTTCATTAATGGTAAGTTTTAAATTTACGTTTCGACTACATAAGAAAAATTGGAAATAAACTCTGAGAGTTACTAACTATATTGGAACTATGTTTCCAAATTATTAACTATATTTTCAAACTATATTGGAACCAAAAGACTTCACTCCTATATGCGAGTCAATGAACTTTGCATTTTTGTACCCTTAAGCTTTTGAATTCAAAAACATCTCTCTTCCATTAAAAGAGAGAAAAGTGCAGCCTTTCAATAAACCTCTCTGATATAATATAAGAGTACACACAGTAGATTTAACATTCTAAGAATGTTCTTTTGAATGCATTGAGAGTTTACAGAGTATACTTTTCATTTTTATAAACACACACTGACATCCAACAATTCAGGCAAAGCCAGAAAATTGATAAGCACCTTGAAAAGAATGAAATTAAGATTAAAAAATATAGCTTATGAAAATGATTATAAGTAAGCGTTCCATAAAGCTTCATAAAACCATCTATGTTTGTAAGGAATTTAATTAGCTGTCGGTGGGAACTGCGAATATCGCACTTTTATAATTTGTGCAGAATTTTTGTTTGTGCTTGTTGATCTGTAGTTGTAGATGCTAAATTACTCTTGGCCAAATTTACGAGACGTCATTTTCCTAATTCATTAAGAAGGATGTCAAAATTGGATGACTAAAATTAGGATTATTACAAACTGAGGCTGATAGTTGTCTTTATGTATCTCGAAAGTTCTTGCAAATATCAATTTGAGTTCATAACTTTAATATCAAGAGTTATTGTTTCAAGTCTTCCGTGGGGTAAAATCTTTGTGCAAAATCGGCTTCTAACTTTTTCAACCCAAAGAAATTACACACATAGGAAACAATTCACGATGCTTGCCTTTTGAATGATTGGTTGATTCATTAAAGTTGTTCTTCGAAACAACACCAGTGCTGTTGATGATCGACGTCGAAATTTTTTTAAAAAAGTTACGAGGTCGACATTTAATCTGAAAACTTCAACCCTAAACTTTCACACCCCGTCAGTTGGAGGAGTTGCAGCTTAGGAAGATGTAATGTAACTTGCATCAGCACTGCTACATAGCGAATCTTCAAAGCCATCAAGGCATAAATCCACGACTTCAAGGAAACCATACCTTTTGAACGAATTTAAGCATTACTGTAATGATTCATTAAAATCAATATATTTCTGTTTTTAAAATTATTTCTGTTTAATAATTAAGTTTTAATTGAATAAGGCATTTTTTAAAAAAAATCACTCAAATGGCGCTTCTATTTTGAATTTGCTTGCAAAAAAGAACTATATAGACTAATTCTAAGGTATTTTGATCGTTCCAATATTCTCAAAGCATTTGGCCCCTGAGGAAAAAGGCAAAGGAAATTATTAAAAAAAAGCATATTTTAGGGGAAATATGTTGCTTTTAGGTACTCTAGAGCATGTTGGAAATTACATTTTATTATAATATTTATATTGAATACATTACAATGTTTCAAACTGTAGCTGGATAATTTATAAAAAAAGTAAATATTTTAGAAGCAATATTATTTCTATCAATAGCCCATTTTATCAAAAACACCTAATTTTTAGTAAAATTTCGAACAATAAATGTGACAGAAATCTAATTCCTTTTCTGAGCTTCAGTACTTATCATTACTTCTTTCTTGTTAGGTGCTTCTGTTTTGAATTTGTTTGCTTAAAAGAGCAATTTTGAATAATTCTCAAGTATATTTCTCATTCTTATCTGCTCAAAACACATGCGGAGAAAAATATGTTGCTTTTAGGAACTCTAGAGCATGTATAGAATTATTTTTACTAAAATATTTAGTATAGTATAGATAACAATATTTCAAACTCTAGCTGGATAATTTATAAAAAAGCAAATAATTTTAGAGGAATTATAATATTCATTAATAACATATTATATTAAATTAAAATATTTTATTATTTTTTTAAAAATTCAAGTAATAAAGGTAACAGAAACTTAATTCATTTTCTGAGCTTCAATACTTATCATTACTTTTTCCTTGTCAGATGTGTAAATATATCTTAACGTCATTAATATTTCCGAATTCTGTTCCTATAAACTTTAATTTATTCGGACAAATAATTTTCGATAGCGTGCATTCACGACAAAAAAAAATGATGGATAACAAAGACATGCACTACCAAAAATGCTAAACAGAGATAAAGTGATTTTATCTCACATGATCTTATGGAAGAATATACATCTTGAGAGATTTAAATTTTTAAAAACAGATAATCGGAACTTTTAACACTTATATATTTTTATGCTGCAAAAATTTAACCCGTTCCTCTAATTAATCGGAAAACAGATAATATTTTAAGCTGAATATTATGTTCAAAAAGGATATATGAAACAATAAATTAAAAAAGAAATCCACTCATTATTTTCAAAATGTGAGTTATACATTTAAGTTAATATAAATAGAAGGAAGCGTATACTTTCCTCTCAATATACGCTCTAAGCGACTTTCGACAATTTGAATTTGCGTTACAAAAAATAAAAAAAAAATGTTTAAATAAAGCAAATGTAATGATAGGAAAAGGGGAAAGGAAAATAAAAACAGGATAAGAACCTGTAATATCAAGCATACATAAGATATTTTTCTTTTCCCCAAGAATTCAATTCATATGAATTTCTTCGGATCCCAAAGAATTGTCATCATGACTTTTCCAGACGATTACATCGACATCGCCTTCTCTGTAGCTATTTTACTGAAATAACTTATTGTTTTGATTTTACTTGTATAATAATAACAATTTGACAATGACAGCTCCACACAAAAAAGATGACGAACACTCGAAGCAACAGCCATCAAATTTTCATTTGGAAGCAAATGGCTGCAAAATCTAAAAATCCGTTTCAAACTTTTTTGGCCGCTTTTAACAAACAGAAGCACAAAATGGTATCGCAAATTTGCCTTAGCAATACCATTTGTCTTCAAGAACATGCACTTTTTGAATCACCCACTTATATTTTTCACTTATATTCAGTTAATAGTACAATCATTCACAAATACATTTAATTTTTACGTACAATTATTTAACCTGGTGGAATGTGAACGACGATGAAAATATAAATTCCACTTACAACCAATTCGATTTACAACTTGTTAGTCAGATTAATTGATTCATTGATAACTTCTGATTTAGGAACAGTACCAAAATTTTGACATTGTTCTTCATAGTTTTGTACCTCGGTCAAGCGACGAGGACGGCACGACTTATTTATCGGAATGTATTCCGTTATGCCCTATGAAACCTGTATTGATAAATAAGAAAATTCCAAACGTGAATTTTTAGTTATTAACACTGTTAATTAATTTAATAAAGGTATTGATCGTGCTCTGTGCTATATCTGAAAATGCATCGAATTTACCTCTTTTTATTGCCTTGTTTTTTAAAAAGGAAAAGTGACATATAAAAAGGATCATCAGTAAAAAATATATAACATGTTAATAAGCTTTTGTAAAAATTAACGCAAAAGATTTGTACTCATTAATAAGTTATAAATAAAAAGGGAATAAGATAGAGAACAATTTTCATTTTCTCTGTGTGTCATCGTGTGACGTTAGACTTTTCGCGGTTTCATTCTTATAACCTTGAATACTTCTTGTAATTTGAATGACATACTAACTCTTTTTCAACCAAATGATATGCGATGAGATAATTAGAAGAAAATAAAAAGTAATGAAATGAATTAAGGATAGTGACATATTAGCGAAAAACATGGGAAAAGGAGGGAGAGGAAATAACGAAAAACTGGTAAATGTTTAAAAGGTAAAAATTCCGAGAAGGAATTGCTGTAGTTAATCATTTGTGTTTAAAACTAGTTAGGAAGACTCCTGATTAGAGGAATTGTTAATATGAGTCGAAACCGCTGTATTCAATAATTGTCTCACGGAAAGCGAGGGAGTTGGTAAACTAGAATTTTATTGTTTGCTCTTACGCTGTAATACAGGTGCGTGTATAAATATTTTAGAGGGAGCAATCTCGAATAATCTGTGAAGAAGCCTAATAAACAATGAGATTTTCATTTTCCTTACGTATCTTCTCATCTGGTTTTTAATCCCATCCACTACTTAATTAAACGTTACAATGTCTTTCAATTTAAATAATGGGGAATTGATTGAGGGGAAGGGGTCAATGCAAAATTGAAATTGACCACAGGAATTTAGTTTAGTTGAACTGCATCAGTCTTTCTAAAATATTGTATTTTCAGGTGTTATTCCTCCCAGGGAATAAAAAAAACCTGAATTCTAGCTTAATTCTAAAAACCCTTTTCGTGACATAGGTTATATATTCCACAATTAAACGATTATGCTTTAAAAAACCCCGAATTAAATACCAAAATTACAACGATAAAATGTCAAAGGATATAATAATATTTTCTTCAGTTATTAATATAACACCGGTAAGAAACCCTATTCTTAAACACAGGTTTTCTTTCAAACTTCACACTTAACGTAACATCTAGCGAGAATTTGGAGAATTGGCGAGAAACCTGGAGTAAAATTTAGTTCTTTAGTTAAAAATGCTTAGATTAAATCCTTCCCGTTAACAAAGAGTGGGATTCCTGTTTAGGTTACGATTTTTTCGTATGACATTAGTTCATAATTGCGAGGCATATCGTTTTGTAACGTTTCGTTCTTCCGAAAGAAAGAAAATAAGCATTTGGAAAGCATTTGAATTTCGATAGAAAGCGTTTTGAATGCAAATAATTTGAATAAATTAAGATTTGTATGGTTGACAGATATGCCTCCTTTGAAAGCTTTGAAAATTGATCATTTTGAAAAATTTTGTTTTCTCAAAAGGGGGAAAATCGTCGGTCGCAGCTATAACGTGGAAGTACCTTATATTTCTTAAGCTTATAACGAGTTTTCAGTTATTCATGTTTATTACTATAACTTACAACAGAACGCATGTAAGGTTAAATTATGCAGAGTAAATTTTATTCAATTATCTAGGTTATTTCATAATGTTAATGAAACCTTTACGACATCCACGCTTAAATGCCTTAAGAGAAAAAGAAACAATTGACTTTTTAGAAGAGTTCACTTATTCGAAGAGATACAATTGTAAATAGGGAATCAATCAGCAAAGAGTTGACTTAAATCTAGTTTTAATGCAAGCTATTTTCACATTTGACAATGGTTTATTAAATTGGTCTTCTTGCGGCATGCTTTAACAACCTTTATCAATGGAGAATTTAAATTCTTAAATAATCACAGTCGTTTTATCTTTTTCAATAAAAAAACAGTACAGATTCCAATTTTCAGATTAAAAAGCAAAATCTGCTATAAATATCCTTCATTTTATTCATAAAATCAAAAATACGAAAAGCCTCCTCGCTTATCGTCTGGTCAGGTAAATGTGATAAAATGTGCATGAAAAACAAGGCTCAAAGTATAATTATTTGTCTTACTTTCAACAATTTGTTGATAAGAAACTTTTTTGAATAATAATAGAGTTCTTGAACCTGAAAATCTGCCGAAAATTGATGCTTCAGCACGATGGTAAAATTTAATAAATCAGCTAATGTATTTGAATCTTTCTAAGTTAGAGGATCAATACATTAAGTTAAATTTCAGTATACCATGTATTCAGTGTTCTGTATAAGATTACTCAAGTATTAAAAATTCAGTTTATCAGTCTTATCAGTCAAGATTCAGTCAATATTTTATTATATCAAATTTTTTCAAAATATTTTTAACTGTAATTAACTTTTTTGAAATATGATGTTATGCAAATAAGAAATAAAGGATAATTTTGTCAGAATGAAAAATATAAAAATTGAGATCAAAAGTCAAATCCCGTCAAAGTAAGTGCAAATATCAATTCGATCGGAATGTCGCCATTATTAATTAAATGAAATATGAAGCCGTAATGTCACGAGTTAACAACAATAATAAAGAAGTATAATTAAAAGTGAATGTACTTTTGTTAATAGGACATTTAGTGATCTCTCTAATATAACTAGCCCCTAGAATTAAGACATTATAGTTAATAAACTGTAGTTTTAATATTGATTTGTAGGGAAATGGATCAACAAGAATACCAAAACTCGTCCTAATAGAACAAAATCAAAAAGCAAGTTAGTTCAAATGTTTATAAAAGTAAAAGCAAACTGATAACTGAGAAGGTTACAGCTCGTACCAGAAAGTTATCGCTCTAGTGTAGAGCATAGTGACACAGAACGACTGCCAAATATCCTGTGCATGAAACATTCAGCAAACGGCAACAGAAAAAGTTGAATATAGTTCTTCAAGATGTTTTCTACACATCCAAGATGAACTCAGAACATTCCGGCTGTCGACAGTGGAAATAAATCCAGACAAGTCTAGGAGGATATTCAAATTGGATAGTTGGCGGAGGACAGTAGCCTGATAATCAAAGAAAAACTCATTTTGCTCTTCTTTTGTCATCTTCCGATAGTCGTACAGGTATAAATACCCCAGGTGCACAATAAGAACATCACATTTTGCATATATGAGCTTATAGAAATAGATTTTTCTAACAAGAGAAGAGAAAACATTGCATGTGATTCGAGGAGGGCCACCACAAACCACGTTAGAATGCTTGCGTTTAAGCACTATACCGATATAACTTAATACGGAACAGCAAAAATGAAACAAACGTGAATTATGTAGAAGAAATTAGCTGTATATTAGAATTTAAAGAGATATTTCGAGGCTGTTAAGTTTTGTAAGTAGGGGGGAAAAAGTTAAAAAGTTTTAAAGTAAAATAATTATCAATATCACAGGAGGAATAGAAAACAATTTAAAGCGATTTTTTATTTTCTTTTTGAAAATTCTATTTAATAATTATACAATTATTCTTAAAATATTATTTTCAAATGTCTCATTCAAAATAGAGTCGTAACTCCACAATAGTGAAATAGTAAATGTACGAAAATAACAACCTCCACAAAGCGACATTCTAGTACAATAAATAAATAAATATTATGCCCTACGAGAAACTACGAGAATATAGACAGTGAGAAGCAACGTAAGATTGTGACATCATGTGATATTTTATTCGTATAACTTAATGCGCAGTGAAGGCAAAATCAGTTCTTTAACACTAGATTTTAAGAAATCTAAACCGAGTGATTTCGAACAATTTGCTTCAAGATGTACATTGTCATTGCCTATATTTAAGCGTACCGAATTTCCTGTTTCTGCCCCTTTCTATTTTTGTGCTAGGTCAACCAAGCACACAATCTAAAATTTTTCCTTTTATTCGTACTGATGGATTTGGCCTCGAATAAGAACTAGTGTAACTCAGTTAGATTTTAACCAATTTAAGAACAAATTGCATTGAAAACACATTAAAACACACGTCTTTTGAACAGAGCCAGTTTTTGAAAAATAGTTGCAACTTCTTAAAAACATGAAAAAAAAAAAAAAAAAAATGGTGAAAAGAGAGTTCGAAAAATATCAACAAAATAAATTTGAAACTCTTTTTAGAGGAAATGTCTTAACGGCTTCTTCCTTAAGTTAAGGAAACGCCTTAAAAGTGTGAACTGAGGCGATCGACATTGTTCATTTGTATGACGGATAAAGAAATATTCAAATTTCTATATAAAATATATAAGTTTATAAAAAAAACACCAATTTCGAAAGATTTACCAAGTATTTTTTTACAGAATGAAACCATTATCGAACTAAAAAAAATCATTGCAAAATTAGACATTTACTTTGCATCTTCTATTCCTTTCCTCCTTACTATTTTTGCAGTTTTGATCTTTAACGATGCTTTTTACTTTTATTGATTATTTTTAATCAATTGCCATTGAATAGTAATCACTATTTTTCAGAAGCGAGTAGAATACACTCATAATTATGAGTTCCAATAGTCCGTTTGAAGAAATTTTGAATAAATTAAAAGAATTTAATTACAATAAAAAATATAAGACATTACTGAAACTATGACAGAAAAAAGGATTGAGACTAGAGAAAGTAATTAAAAATATCAAAGTCAAAAAGTGCATTTTAATTTATTTTATTTGTATTATGACAAACCGATGAATTTAAAGCCTCTTATTTACAAAACTTAGAACACTTATTAGAAATAACGTATATATCAGTTTAAAACTACCACAAAATGAATGGTAGAATGAATGCATGAAATGAATGAAACTTTTTTACTGAATGGATAATAACATAATCGAAGTATTCAATAAATAAATTTCATTATTTTGATGGTAATATTTTCAGAAAGAGAGAGAAAGAGAGTTTAACTGTAATAACAAGAACAATAAAATAAGCTTATTATACAGAATTAATTATAGAAAAAGAATTTTCAAATCACCAACCACTCTCTTTTGTATTTTATTATTCTTACTTATAAAATAATATGCTCAGGTCACGCATATAAAGCATAACAATACATATATTGGAACTGCACTTACAAAAATGCCCTTTAGTTTCAAAACGTGGTAATTTGCATTAATTTCTTTTCTTGTATAAAAAAAAGTATAAATATGGCTTAGACATTATCTAATTAAATATATTATATACATTATAAAATTAACATATGATACTAATTCATAGAATACAAACTCTGTTACGAATTGTAGCATAAGTAAAAGATTTTAAGGTTTATTTCGGTATTGCCAAAACTTCCAATTACATTAATGAGATTTACATGATTAAAATTCATGACTGAAAATAACACACCAGCCAACTGTACTCTAAAAATCGCTTCTTCCATTATATTTTCCTCTAATAATAATGGGAAATGTTTAAGTTATCATAAAGCTGGGTAGTCAAAGTACATTGCCAAAAAGAGCAAAAAATATCCAAAATTAACGGAATTATGAAATTTTAATGCACTCCGACTTCTAATACAAAGAAATTTTTCAACGAATGAAAAAGAATTCATAAAAAAATTTCTTCAAAAGAAAGATAAATTTAATTATTAAAAAAAATTGTCTGGTTGCTGTTTGAATTTAAATAAACAAACTTTTCCGTAACATCACGGCATATAACTGTTTGTATCAATAAACTTTCAATTGTTTTTTTTTTTTTTTTTTAAATACAGATTCGGAAAGTAAAAATCGAATACGAGTTACTAGGAAGTACATAAAATTTACTTATAAGTCTGCATCAAAACAATATATCTGAATCAAATATTAACGCTCATTTATTTCATCATGAATTCGCGCATAACATGTTTAGAGAAATCTTTCTTTCCAATACTGTTTTTGTTAAACATAATGGGAATGGAAACGTTGTATTACCCTAGAATGTTCAAGCAAAAATGTTTTTTTCGTTTCTTCTGGTTATTGCAGCGACATTTCTTCAAATTTGGACTCTTCTTAGCCTTTGTAATGAAGCTAATTGAAGCTGTAATATTTCCCGAAAGAAAAGTATCAGTAGCCGTATTGATTCTGGTTACATTCGAAATGTCAGCTTTTTTGTCTGTACATAGATCGCGCCAGAAAATCCTCCAACTTTTGAAGAAAGTTTCAAATTGCTCGAAAACTTTGGGTTTGATTGAAGAGAAACAAAAATTCAGGGTATCAATTATCATTTACTGTTCGGTTATGATGACAATAAGTGCGTGTTACTTTCTGTTGCATTTTAATTCCAAAAAGCGAGTATTCATGATCAACAAGATGCTTAAATCGTCATTTGTTTCCTTCCAACTGCAGAAATATTTCGCTGTATTTCTCGATGTAAACACCGCAGTTGTTATAATAACACAAGCTTTTGTTCTTATTTCTTTTTCCGGATATTACGCATTCATCTGCTTTTATTTACGATTTCTACTCATAAAATTAGAAAAGTATGCAAGAAATGCCAGTGGGGATCGGTACCAACACATTATTTATACTTACCTGAAAATTACTCACACTGCAAAATCTCTGGAAGATTTCTTATGCTTCTCTGCATTTGCTATTGTAATCGGTAGCATGTTTGGACTATTTTATTTAAATTATTCTTTGCTGTTTGCTCCTATAGGAGGCTTTCAACATTTCCTCACTCTATTCTCTGGAGAAATCTGTTTCTCTACATTTATTGGAATGATCATTCTGCCAGCATCTGCAATGAACGACGCATTGTTCTCTGCAAAAAAAGCTTTGATTTTCTTGACTAGAATTACACCACAACATTACAACGAGGTGACAATGATCATTAGCAGCGACGAAGTGTTACTCACTCTATGGAATATTTACACAATTCACAAATCCCTTATCATTAGTGCAATGGGCACGCTTCTGACTTTCGGGATTCTAGTAGCCACATTGGATACAATGACGAAACCCAGTGTCAGTTAAGTTTTTAAGTGTCCATCTCTTAAAATATATTCTAAACATTTGGGATTTCTGTTTAATACGAAATATTTAATATTTTTAACTTTGACTCTATAATTGTAAGCATTTTTTTTTCGACTTATACATGATCACGATAGCTTTAAGTTCCTATCTGCCAGAATTTGTGAACGAAATTTTGAGCCTATGGAAATTCCAATCAGTTTCTAAACTGATAATTGCATATTTAACAATGCTATACCAAACATTTGTTAATTAAGAAAAAGTGCAATTGTGATTGATTTAAATCTCTGTAAATGTAAGAAGAGAAGAAAAACATTTGAATAACAAAGAGAGAATAATCTAAAACAGAAAAAGTTTGCTATGAGACATCATCCACGTTTACCGAAGACTGCAAGCGCCATCTGGATAATGATAAATCATTGCCACAGATCGCAAGTCCTTGAAGGAAATCTTATATCAGAAACAGAAATGTAGCGGGTACCCATGAATTAATAGAAGAAAAAATAATTATAATAATTTGACAAATGAAACAGTTAAGTTTCAATTATGTTATTACAATTTGAAGGTAATTTTCTAATGATCATGAATATAAAATAATTATATTTTATTTCAATTTAAGCACCTTTTTTCATTATCTCAGTCGCATTTGTGGATAGCAATTCCTTCTGCTAAATATTATGAATTTTTTAATACAATTTTTAATAAGATGTTTTAAATTAATGAATTGAGTTCGTAATTTTCTGTATTGTTTTCATCACGCCCCTCGCATTTGCGGAATTAATTTTTTATGGATTTAATCTACACGTTCGTAACCAGAAACCAAGTTATGTAAAATAACAAGAGGAAACATTGAATACATTTAATTTCTTGCTGTATTACTCGATATAGATGGTTATCGATACAAGTTACAACAGAATCATATGATTCAAGAGTAAAGCTTTTAATATTGCTAAAGATTTAATTATTTCGTTATGCTCATAAAATTAAATTTTTTTTTATTTACAACACCATATTAAAAGTTCAATACAGTTCGTTTCTTTAATAAACACATTTCATCTACGTATTTTTGTGAATGTGTATAATGTTTTTAAGATATTTTTTACACATTACAAATGCACTAAAACCAAAAGTAAATTGAATTAAATCTAACTATTTAAGATACTGTAAGTCTTTATAAATCCGGCACGTTTCAGACAACGACCATATCGGGTTGCTGTTTTTGTCGGATTATCGAGAGTCAATAAAATTTTAAAAGGGATTCCAAATGTAACTCACTCTAGATAAAACATTGATCATTTAAAACATATAATTAATGTATTTTCGCACATTCTGAAAATGTATAGATGACATAAATATCCGAAAGAATTCTGCGCTTCATTGTAGCAACTATAAATTTAAATTCAAATTTTCAAAAAAAAATATTCAATACTAATTAATTAATTGAGTGCTCTTATATTGATAAAAACACAATACAAGCAAAAAATTAATAAATACAATGATAGTTAAAGCAAGTTGTGCCAAGCAACTCCACTTACATACTTACGCTTATTAGTTTATTTAGTATTTAAGTTTTTTTTTCTCTGAGCTGCTCTTCCATAACAATTAACTGCGCAATTTACTATAAGGATTTAGTTGCAATATTGTACAAACGTGATTTGGAACATGCTAGAAAACAAGAAGCACTGTACCGAAAAGAAAAACGATAGTTAAGATTAACACACTTGGAAAATACTTGAGAATAAGAATTTTTTTTTTAAATCAATCTTTTATGATAGAGATGGATTAAAATTTTTTAAAACTTTTTTTTAAATATAAGATAATATATAATTTTTAAAAACATGATGTGTGTTTAACTAAGATAGCTAGGTAATTATCAGCAAATTATATAAACATAACTACTTACTTAGTTATGTATGGGATAAAAGAAATAACGCATTTTTTACATTAAAAAGATTTTTATATCTTTCAGTCCATATTTAACTAAAAGCTGGATTTAAAAATTCTTTAAATTAAATTTATTTGATTCTCTTTTAGTCTGGAAATTTAAAACTAAAAAAACTTGACTAAAACACTACTTGAGCATGCTGTAGTATTGTATTGTCATTGGAGTGAAGGCCGTATGCAATATTTCAGCTCTATCGAATGGACAGGAAGTGAATTAAAATCATAGTACAAATTTTGAATTAGAAAGTAAGATTACACACACATTAACGTAACATGTTCAATGAAACTTGTAAAAAGGAGGTGGGAGAGCTCTAGATAATGACTGACAAATTAAATACACCTTAATTACTTTTTTAAGCATGAGATCAAAACAGCAACACCTTAAGCTCTTATAAATTGTGCAACATTATTATATAATTTTGTATTGTATCGTGATCTGGTGGTCAAGGTCAACAAATTCCCAAATTCATAGGAAAAAAATTCGAAAGCAAACACCTATGTTGGTGCCGGATTATAGAACGTGCGAGCTATCAAACTGCGGATTAAAGAGTGTTTACTGTAAATAGAATTATGTATGTGAAATGTTTTATCAAATAAAGAAATAAATATTGTTACTCTATTCAAGTATGGAACGTTATTTGAAATACATTATCCTAATATTTTTCAAAATATACTTTAAATAATGCAGTGTAATTAATGCGCCTCCTTTGATATTCGTTGTCTTCCCATAATCTTGAAGAGTAGGTTACCTCAATTAAAAATACTTTGAATTGAAAAAAAAGTGTACCATCACTTATATAAATATGCTTGGAGTTATTTTTTTTTTTTGTTTTTTTTTTTTTTTTTTTTTTTTTTTTTTTTTTTTTTTTTAATGATCAGGATCGTAAAGTCGTTGCGAAAGGCAAATAATTTTCAACCATTCATTAAGACTATGTCATTATTGTAAGATATAATGATTTTTATTATATTTATTATATGTATTATTGATTATATAGCGATTTTTTCATTTACCTTTTTTTAAAAAAATTCGAATTTTGATTCAGAATTATTATTTTTGCAAGTAGTGAGATTAATATTATTAAAAGATTTAACACCATTGTGTAACAAATCTAATTCATTCTGGAATAAGATATATTTCAATTTCTATATTCATACGTTCATTTGATTACATATTAAATGATAATACAAATTCAAATTGTTAACCATGAAAAGGTTTTCAAGGCTTTTTTTTTTATCTACGTTCACTTGGTTACAAAAAAAACTGAAGAAACAGAACAATAACACGAATTACATTAAATTCCATAAAACTTCTTGCATTTTCGCAAAAAAAAAAACCAAAAAAAACAGCGATTGCATTGCCATCTATCTTCTTTTATAACCACAACCTCTTCTCATCAATGAACTCATAAGAGCTCATTAAAAGAAAAAAATGTTACTTCAAAATGTTAATTCAACTTTTTATCATTGTTTCAAAAATAGCTAAAATTAATTTTATATTTTCACTAAATACACTTTGCATTTTACCTAACAATCAATAAAAGCAATATAATTAAAATTTTACTTGTAAAGGAAACATAGAAACGTTCGTAACTTCAGCTGCAGAGGAACAGTGCAAAATAAAAAATGATAATTTACATTTCATGTAAAAGCTAACATTAATAATGACAGTTAATTAGTCTCAAATTTAAATGAGTGCAGTAATTACCCTAGACATTTTAAAAAGGTTCCAGCAGGAATTGTGATGGAACACGATCTTGTCTTTCTATCTCTCCCCAAATGTAGGTGTTTTACCAAACCTTACTTTTACATCATTTTAGGCACTTTTATCATAACGAATAAGCTAGACAGATTATGAATGCTTATTAACATCGCACTGAGAAGCAACACGATGGCTATTGAGGACTTCTGTACGATAGAGTCCTAACTCCAAACTGGTAGTTTTTTTTTTTTTTTTTTTTTTGTATTGATATGCAGATTGCTATTCTAGAAGATACTTGTTCCAGGTATAGTTCTCTATCAGATACTTTCATCGTCTTGTAAGGACATTTTTTGTAGATTAAGGTAGGATGCACCAGTAGCAGAAGTCCTCCGTCTTCCAATCATGAAATGTGCAAGAGTTACGTGTACGGAATCTACCTCAGCATCTAGATAAGTTAATGGACTAGACTTGATTATTTCCTCCACTTCCAAGACAACAGTTTGAGCGCTAAGTAGATCAAGAATCTAAGAATTTTTAGAGATAATTTCACACAGTGAATATATTGTTCCCAAAATCCACTCCAACAAGCGCCTTTTGAAGCATTTGTTTTCCAAGTTATTTGCTTTTTACCGAAATAATGCTGACATTCCTCTATCTCAAGAGTTGATTCACAATATTAAATTTCTTCTCCATCTTAAGAAAGTTTTTGCTGTTATCAGAATAATCAACAATTTTTCACGGTACACGAGTATTTACACATTTCTTGAAGGATGTAAGAAAGGACGGAGCAGACATGTCCACAGACCATTCCCATTGTACTGTAACAACAAAAAAAAACATTTAGAATTTATTCGAATCAGAATTTTAAACATAACAAAGTAGACTTAAATAATCCAAACCTGTCACAGCGAATGAAATTGTTCCCATTACATAATTTTCCGTTAAGTAAGTTCTATCTTGACTAACAGGCTTGACTCTAAATATTTTACACAAAATACACTTTAGAATCAATGATTTTAATCCTTGCCTACCCTTTAATGCAAAATATTTACATCTTAACTGGGCTAGAGTTTTTGAAAGCCGGACATGATCACTTCTTTCGTGGCATTTACAACGGATCAATTAAATTAAATTATCTGATGTTTGTTCATGTTCATAGCTAAAATTAAAAAATTAAAAACTCCCATCTACCATCATTACTCCTTTCGCATCGAGGAACGGTTTGAATTAATTTGAGACGAAAGCGATTTTTTTTTTTGCTAATTTCCTCTGAAAATTCCTTTTCTTAAGATCTTTATATTCAATAGTTTTCTGAATTAGAAAATTCCTTAGTTGTTAATGGACCATATTTCCTCGTCAGTTTTATTAAATTAATTATGAATCTTTTAACACACTTTAATTCTGTGTAATCTGGAAAAGTTATTGATTCTGCATATGTTGATTAAATCTTCGATGTTATGCTCCAAATAGCTTGTAAGGTTTTATGTTTCTTACTCCAATTTTTTTTCTCTACTCGGATTCTCTTATTCTGAAGTCTGGGTTATCGGCACCCTAATTTTTTTTTTTATCTTCAGAGAGTCAATAGGTTCCGTTATACCAGAATCCTTTTCCCCTTTGCTTCGAAGATTTTTCATCTCTTGTTGAGTTTTCACTGAAATTCTTCACCTGGGCAATAGTTCTTTAAAATGGTTTGCTTTTATCTTGAATCTGTATAATTCATTTCCATTCGAAGAGTATCCATACGTCAGAATCTTTCCATACCTAATGAAATGTAATGGTAGAATTGGTTCAATGAGACATTTGCATTATGTTAGAGTTAAGTATTTGCAAAACATAATTTGTTTATCTTGCACCTACAACCACTGGCATAAGCTCGAAGTAAGGTAAACTTCATTTTCTAAGTGGGGAAATTTTAGACTTAGACATAACGAATGACATTTTCATTTTTTTTCCTGCAATAAATCTTACATATATGTCTGCTCCACAGGCTTTAACACTATTATCAGTAAAAACAATGTAATGGACGTCTGAAATGCCTGTTTTTAGGACTATCATACTATATATAAATAACTATTATCCTCTCCTCCACAAACCTTGCATTGAATTTTCTATTTAATATTGATAACTGGCTTGTTTAGAGGTTTTCAAACATAAAAAAATATGCATTTTGGTGAATTAATTATCTCTTCTTTTCTTCAATAGACAGAGAGCACTGCTAGATCTTATGCCTCTGTGTTGAGTGATTGTGAAACTCACAGAATACCGATCTATATCCAATAAACTACCTCAAACACTTCTCTTGGAATTCCAACATTTAAAGCTAATGCAACACTTTTTACTCAAGGTTTAACGACAGGTAGGAGTTATGTTGATATTTCCACCGAATACTGATATTGACTTTGGCCGATATATTGAGCATTTTCTTCAATCGGAAGAAAGATAATAATTTTCTCTCTATTTTCCATCTCAGTTTTTAAACAAATTCCAATAGCGTTAGGTAGTTTCATTCATCATATTTTTTAAAAACTTTTTTATAACTCAAAACTATACAATCAGGCATTAATTTTTGGAAATAAAAGATTTCAATAACTACTTAGTTCTATATCCACTATTACAAGAGAACGAACTTACAAGTAACAAGGACAGAACATCTAACGCAGTTCCTTCAAATAGTATATGATTTTTCCAGACTTAAATTTAATAATTTATTTACATGAATGCGGACAGTTATATCCTTTTTAAGATATCTTTTTTCAGCAATTCTACAATACACTATAGTAATTACTTTCAGAAATGCTTAACCATTGAATGGAAATCAACGTTGTATCTTTTAAAAATTATTTGTGATAACTTTTAATTTGTCCATTATAGTTAAATTCGTATTTTCATGAAATGAACCTTTTCATTGATCCCATAATTGCTACGATTATATCGAAAAGTTCTGTTATTGATTTCGGTAATCAAGCACCCTTTTAATCTCTAACCATTGAAACAACTGGTAGAACAATCCCAGTTTCCCTAATTCCCGACACAACCCTTGTTTTCAAGCATAAATTTATCTTAGATTTAGATGCAACGGTTTTCCCCGTATTTCCTGACTAGAAATCACCTCAGTCTCTAGCCGAGTTTAAATCATCAATATAACTCTTGAACCTTGAGTGTTAATTATATATTTGCTACGAATTCCTCACGAAAATTGTTCTAAGATTTCTTTCAAAGTAGCTTCGTCAAGTGCATCTAATTTTGACTGCTCACTAATTTTATTCAACATTCATGTTAATAAGTCTCTAAATTATCAAGCGTTTTTCTTTAATTATCGAGCAACAGAGTCTTTAAAGCTACACCTGAACTCTCAGTCATTTTTACTATAACAATATGCGCAACAAATCTAAATCAAACATTCTTAAATATATAAACAAATAAAAATAATAATACACAAATGAAATGAAACCGATTACTGCTATATTCTGTTTCTTATTCCAAGCAACTTTTATTGGACAAAACTTATTGTTCATCCAACTAAATTTTATTAGGTATTTCCCGGTTATCGGCACCACGTTAAAATCCCTATATTAACATGTTCATCTGATAAGACAAATTCAAATTGCTTACCTTGAACATATTTTAAAATCTTTTTTTTTTGTTTAGATTCACATGGTTTCACAAAACATGGAAGGAACAACATAATTAGAACTTAAGTACCTTCTACTGGTGTATTGATGGCGAAGCCGTCTTCCGGCATGAATATGAAAAGCTGCGAGGACTACAGGAGAGGTGGATGTTTTGCATAGTGAAATGAAATTTAACTTGCTGCCTATCCGAGATTCGGTAGAAGAGGCAGGGAAGGGGGTGACCAATAGAAATTTAGCTTTCTTCTGGAGCTTTTAACTGCTAAAGTAGTATGCTTTTTTTATTACTGTAATTATACAAACGAACAATTTAGAAAAAGATATAATAAAACAAACATCAAAAGTTCGGGAAAAAGTTATTTTTATTCAATGACAAGAAAACATAAAAATTTATATTTACGCTTAACTTCATTAGTTTTATTTAAAAAGCATTTCTACTGGCTGTAGATATGTTGTGGAAAATAGTAACTAAATTAATAAGGTGATACAAAATGTACAATCCATTTTAGGGAGAAATAATGTACCCCCAAAACGATTTTTATTACAAGTCATGTATTTATCTCTAATTACGATATTTGTTTAAACGATGTGAGAACTAAAGGGCGATGGATGAATTCATTTCTGTGGTTATTCTTGTCCTGATCTTGTTCTTATTCTGATGCGGAGTGGAATAAATGGCTGGTTCTCGATATTCATTAAAGGTTGTTCTTCTTCCATTGGGTCAAGGGATTTGACTGAATAACTTCTTAAAATGAAAGAGAGGAGGGTTTTCATTTCCATCAAAGCAAACTTTTGTCCTGTAATATCAAAATATATATATATACCACAATAAAAATACATGTACAATATTTAAGCATATTACATAAAAAAGATTACGTGTTACAATTGCAATTGTTGACTCAATTTAAATACTGATGCTATAAATATTGCTATTTCTCGACTAATCTGTGGATGTATGTATGTTTTTCATGATATTTTTTATATCCTAAGCTATATTTCTTCAGTTAATGATTCATCTAAAGAAGAATGCAGTACTACGTTGAATAATTTTTATTACTTGATAAATTGATATCAATTATTATTAATTGATACATTAATTTCAATTAACATTTGACTTTTTTTCATAAATATTTCTATTCTCAACCAGTGTTAGTTTTCTGCCAGTCTGGAAGAATAAACTATTTTGCCCATGTTGAAAATAAGTTTGATACAATTAACAGTCCAAAAATATATTTCAGCTGTGTCGTTGCATTTGCCAAATTCTTTTAAATACATTTTTTTCCTGGACAACTCTCTCAGTGGTAAGCATTCAGATCTTTTTTTAGAGAAATTTCTTTTTCAAAAAATATTTTTATTTCTTTACTTTTTTTCGTAATACATTTAAATTAAAACTAAGAATGAGATTATATACAGCAAAAAATAGTCAGTGTAATATTACGAACCTTAGATTATACTTCCCTATAACTTTACTCAGAAAAAAAAAGACATTTAGAGAGGCATCGTTGGAGCCAAAAAAAAGCTTAAGCATTAAAGCCCAAAACCTTGGTGGCCATTTTACCAACAAGGCAAGAAACTTGCGAATTTAGTGTTAACATGAATATTCTAGAAAATGCTGGAACATTTTGGAAATCTCAACTGGAAGGAAAGTTATGTAATTTTCCTGAATATTCTCTTTGTAGTCAAGGGAAACCTGGCTAGACTGGCTATAAGTAAAGGAGAGATGCGAGGGCGGGCAAATCGATCGGGAAATCAATTGGTAGCGGTCGGCATTAAGTGTGTGGATTATCCGAGGAAGTGTTGGTAGCGTAGTCGAATAAGTATGTTTGGGGAGTGGTTGTATCTACCTTGAGCTATTAGAGTCTGCCTTCAAAGTACATAGTATTACCGCGGAGATTTATGCGTCGTGCGAACTAGTAAGATGGTGAGCTGAAAGTTGCTGATACAACTGTGACAAGCGATGTCCCAATGATTGTTTTGCTAATCTGTAAAAATGCTTTGTTTCTGTTTTAGTCATTACTGCCTAAGGTTTGCAACCTCCGTATTGTTTAATCTTAAGCATTTGTGAATAATACGTCATTTGTGATTTTCTCCAGAGTAGGATTGATTTCACTCGTACATAGGAAAACGAGAGTTTTGTAACAATGATAAAATGCTTAACATAATTTTATGCAATGCCCAATATACATAATGACAAATTATGAAGATTTGGTCGTACAATATGAAGATTTATAGATGATCTGAAATACAAGTTGCTCATGTGGTAACAGAGCTGGATCAAACAAACGGAGAATGAACCGAAAAGTATTTATTCTCTATTAGCTACGGAATCCAGAATTTCGAGACTTGTGCCATCCCAAAAGTCACATGTAGATATGTCTAGACGGCACACCATCGTCTGTTTTGGGCATCGAAAATGAGAATTTTATGAGGGGTATAAAGGTAACTTCACGAAAAGTAGTGGTTTTTATTGCTGTTCACCTAAAACACACGTAAATGTGTAAAATGCATATTGAAATTATACCATATGGATCGAAAAAAATGTGAGTATTTGTCAAAGACGAGGTCAATTTAAACCTTCCACGAAACGTAGTCATTGAAAACGATGCAATGACTTCATCACCACCAACTATTTTCGTTATTCTGGGGTATGTGCTAAGAGCTTCGAGTTATCCAATGTTTCTGGGAACAGATTCATGACGATTAGCTGAAACAGACATGAACTCAACCAGCCTTTTTTATGAACAATGACATCAACATCAACCCGCCTATTTGAAATATTGGGATGGGTTTGGGGACGGACCACTTGGTCGAATGAATGGCACAATGTGTTGTTCAGCGATTATTCCTAATTTTGTTTTTCTGACGGTAAGTCTCCAGATGAGAGACTGAAAGCATATGGAAAATATAAACAAGTTAAATCTTTATGGGTGAATGCCTGTTTATTTTAATTTATTTTGATATTCCGCTTAGCTTAAGGGCTTGGAGTACCACACAGACAATAACAAGTCACACCAGCTATTGTATTTCTAAGCATCGGAGACACACTGGAGGTCTGAAGATGCATTGACTAGGTGCTATGCCGAAAAGGTTTTCAAATTTCTACTGATGCCTCTACATTTCCATCATTGTATTAGAATTATTTTCCTTCATAAAAAATCAGTTAATTGTATATTCATTATAAAGTCTGTGTATCAATATCTATTACATTCTAACTAGTCTTTCAAGGAGTTCTAATTTCTAAGCAAGGCCATGTACTTGCCTCAATCTGAAAAGCACTTTAAATAATTTTTACCTCAAAAGCCGTAAAAATTATTAAATATAAGCTGCGATATATATGTGTTTGTGTGTCTGTGTATAAGAATATTAATTATAATCAGGTATTTAAAGTGACTGAATCACTTAAAACCTCGGAAATTTAATTTATTCATTCGAAATAGAAGGAATTCCAAAATTTAATTAGCTGTCAAGGAAATTAAAAATAATTTTTCGCCTGCACGAATACCCTGCTCAAGAATTTATAATACAAGTTTAACCCTTCGGCACAAGTCCGTATGTCTTATTCGAATTCACCGAAAGCCAAACTAGGAAATGACACTGAAATTTAAAGGGGCGTTTATTAATTCTTTCATTAGATCCAATAATTACATTTAAGAAATCAATAAAGAAGAATTAATTAAATCTATGCATAGATTTAATCCATTTTAAAGTTTTACATATGAATATGATATACATCTAACATTGAGCACTACACACAATGTTGATCTTCATTACTGACTTTCTCTGTTTAGTTTCTTTCAGAACAAACCTTAAGATCTACATTTTGGACTAAAAGACAAGGAAATCTTATAAAGCGGTATTAGCGTCTTAAAGTAAACATGATGAAATAATCCTAAAATTTGCAGTAAATTAGAAAAATTTCGGATGATAACCTTAAGCATTTGATAAATGCTCAAAATTAAGATCTTCATTAACTTTTCAAGAAATATCTCAGCTAATTAGAATTATATAAATAATATGTTTTTGAAACTCGTATTTTTATCATTTTAATTTTTTGGTTCGACTTAAATTAAAATATTATTTTACGGTATTTAATTTAACCACTAGTAATGGACCTTATTATTTTAAATTATGAACCGACATCAAAAACAATAGTAATTAGCAATTTTTATGTAATTTCACTTCATACTTGACAATAGTGACACTTGATGAAGTTTATCTCTTTCTAGGGATTATATATTTAGCATCAGTCACATTAGCTGATTTCAGTGATATAATTACGAATAAAAATAATCATATACTCCCAGCTTCATTTTGTCGAATGATTTCTAATACAAATGTAAAACTCAGTTCTAATGTATAACTATTTAAATCGATTTACTTGTCTACATGAAATGTTCTTAATAGATTTTGTAACCTATGTGAAAACATCTTGTGAAGGAAAGTTCCGTCATAAAATCATCATGTTAAAAATACTATAGTTCATTGAATGATTACGTGATAGATTTATCAATGTGTACTTCAGCAAAAATAATGTTGTTTGGAATTTTTAGTTTGACAAATTGAAGGCAATGTTTTTCAATGCAACAAATCTTCGCTTGGAAGTGTCTTGTTTATTTAAATAATTGGAAATAATTTTTTTTGCAATAAAGCTTAACATAAGTTTTTATACATGAGTTAAAATAATCACTAATGAGTAAATGATAGTGAATTCATAATCAAGATAATTCGGTAACGATAAAATTTCCCGAATTATCTTTATACAATGAACACACATTAAGTTAACATCGGAAAAACAATACAATCGATAATTGCGCTGTTTATGTGGTAGAAAATAAAAATAATGAAAGTAAGTTTTAACATATGGAACTCTATTATTCAGTTATACTTTCGACCATTTTTGCATGAACAGTACTTGTAAATTTCTTTTGAAATGAAAACTGTGATTTATGCTACAGATATATGAGAAACATACATTTATAAATTTAGTCTCAATTATACTTTAGAATTGTTTCAAATTCAAAAGAATATCTTAATTTTAAAATACCTGGTGCTACTTTACTACGATACTTTCTACGAAAACCTCTCCTTATGAGAAAAAAAAAACCCGTAGCTTGAGTAATATAGCTTCATTATATAGGAGGACATCCACGAGAGCGAGGAATTTGCGAGATTGAGATAAATACTACATTGGATCTATGAACTGTTTAGTGAGATATTCTACGCATTTATTCCAGATACTGTTACTAGAAATCCGTTTAAATTGGATTCAGTTAATGAAACATTACACTATAGATGTTAAGATACGTAGATTTCAACGTTATATTGTCTGGTTAAGGATAGGCCTAAATATACAATTCACATTGTTAATTAACTGATGTATCTTATTTAACATTTTAATAAAATCGCCAAGTTTATTTGGTTTATTATTATTATGGTATTATGTCTCTTAATTGCAATTACGAAGATTATTTATTACAAAATCGTCTATATAAAAGTGAACCGATATTTAGAAACAATAGTACAGAAATGTTTTGTCCGAAACTCTACAATGCAAATTTTTTTCTGGAGCTTGTATTTAAAATTATATAAGCTAATGAAAAATAAATTGCTCTAATTCTTAAGTTTTGCTCCATCTTCTTTTAAATAGTATGATTCAAATTGAATTTTCTTGTTCAAGACGGTCAAGCCAATGGGTATATTCTTTGAGTTAAAGTTTATTTTTATATTTTAAATTTATACATTTTACTATCATTGTTTGTGATCTTTACCTATGCAATTCCTAGGGCCCGCAGAGAAGGGCATATATGCGCAATCCGGTATCTTGACAGCGTTTTCAGGTAAAAATCGATCAGGATCGAATTTTTCTGGATCTGGAAAGACATTTTCGTCCCTGTGCAGGTAGTGGGTCAAAACGAAACAAGATGATTTCTTTGGTATAGTGTGACCACCTAAAAGTAATTTTAGCAATAAGACATTTTCTTAGTAACTGAATTTACAATAAGACCTTGTTTAGTGATTTGAACACGTTCCTAGACGAAAAGGCGCTATATGAAAAAGCGTTTAATAACGTTAGGTGTTTTTTTAAATTTTGAAGAGAGAAGACGCGCTGAAAGTAAACCAACTTAGTTATTTTTATATTAACTGGCTTAATATATCGTATTTTATGTAATACATAAATTGACAACAAAACATATCGTTAGTTTTTGTAATGAAAGTCTTTGCTCTTCTGAGATTATTGATAAAAACGCAAGTTTGATGTATAAAATATTTTTTTTTTGCTGTGTTCCGCATTGACAAAGCAAACACACTCACCTGCGCTTATTTACAAACTTTATCTACATCGCTAATTTTGTGTCAACAATGTATTACCCGTCTCGTCCGTCAACATAATTATTACTCTAATCACAATATCTAAAGTTAAAACACAAAGTAATTAAAATAGTCGACGATATGCAAAAATTTTTATAATTCATCCTCTAATAAGACACACACATGTTAAAGCTATTTTATCATTCACTTTCAAAAGCTGTATTACATGCATATACTCAAATTATTTTGTTTTAAGTATTTTATTATCTTAAGGGACTTTGAAATGCAGAAATTTTAATAAAAGTTGTAAATTTAAATTCCAATGTCTCTTGAGAAACAAATAGAGTTTAGACAAACTTTGGATAATTTATTCACTTTGGATAGAGATTGGATAATTTGGAGAAACTTCCAACCACTCCATAATAGTAAGTTACTACACTGCAGTTATTAAACATATTTTAAAGGCTTTGTCATGCCAGTGATACCTTCAGATAAGTGTAATAGATTTCAAAAATGTTTATTTTCTGGTTGAGTTGAAAAAAATAAATGAAATAACAAAGACACTTCATGAGAATATCAGTTCATAAGATTATATTTCAAAACAAGTACAGAAATTTTTGTGAAGTACATGTAAAGCAATGACAGAGAAAAAACTGAAAAATAATTTTAAAAAATTAATCTAAGATAGTTGCCACACATAATTTAAATAGAAAGAAGTACTTTTGATTTTTTAAACTCCGATAGAACTCACAGTTCAAAGAATTCGTCAAATATGTTATATTTAAATATAACTTCACTTACGCGATGCACAAGTATTTTTTTGGAAATTTATTATTGCGGAAGAATTTTATCATATTTCTGGTTTAGATATAGATTTTCATGCACAGAAAATATTGGATAATTTCTGTTCAAGGATGTAAGCATGTCACTGTTAAAGTTTGAAAATTGTTAATGTGTTCATTTCGTAGTTAATATGTAGATTACCTGATCGGTTCCTTTAAATGTGGAATATTTTGAAAAATAAGAATCTTCTACACTTTACCTAGGTGATGTTCACCTAAAAATATTCTAATCTATTGATTGTTTAATAATTCTATACTTAGAAGCAACACGGGAGCTATTGGCGGCAGACAATGTAATTTGAACCTCGATCAAGTGGTGACGAGTACGATACCTCAGATGGCATTCCCACACCAATCTTTCACACCACAGTAATTAACTACTTCGAAATCATTAAATTGGAAATGCTTACCTCTCATGAAAGATTGCAAATTTAAATATACCAAAAATGGAAGTACTTGTCTTAAAAAAAATTTTTACATGTTAGAAAAAGTTTGCTATCTTTAAGTCACTCTAACAAGTAAGCCTTATTTTTATCTTTTTTTACAAACTTTTTCCTGTATTGCAACTATACTATTAAATGTAAATAGTTTATTGTAATACTTTATTTCCTATTTTCTGATTGTTATTCGAAATTATTTATTACTTTAATGGATACAATCATAGTGGGTTTTTTTAAAAAAAAACTGTCGTATTTAGAATTACTCAATGTTTTCTCTGAGTATTACTTGTTGAAATTTGGCTCAATTTTAAGTACGCTTTTAAATATCTGGAAAATATGATAAGCCATTTTTTATTATATTTGTAGAAAAGAAACTTAGAGAGAAGTAGCGGATCATTTGCAATGTAATAATATATAATTTATTTTTTTCACATGTAAAGCAAACATAATATTATCATTAGTTAAAAGTTTAAATAATTTATTTTTGTACATGAAAAAAGGAAACTTTAGAGCCCATTAAGCATTTGTTCAAACTAGAAAGAATACAGAATCTCTTTAAGCCAAATGAAATAGACTTCTGGTTTGCTCGAAGAATGATAGAGGTTGAATGTATAAAAATTATATTTATAAAAATAGCGAACTATATTATTATATTATTTATAAAAATAGCGAAAATATATTATATTATACTTTTTGCAATTTGTATTGTGACGTCATAGAAATAAATTAATTTATTGATGTCAAACCCATGAGCGAAGTTTAATTTGGCTTTAATCAAGAAACGAAGTTATGAAAAACGCCTATGTGATATGTGAGTAAAATTTCCTTACTTGTGAATTGCGAATACTAGCTCCCACTGCATAATTCAAAGTCAAACAAAATAAAGATGTTTTAAAGAATACCAAAAAAAAAAAAAAATTGAAAATGAATTGACTTACATATTTTCATTTCTTCTTGAATTTGCCGACCAAAAATTGGTACCGTTGGATAAAGCCTAAGTGTTTCCTGTAACATTTTAAATATCTTACACGTAACAGACACAGTAATTAACTAAAAATTAATAACAGCTTAATAATTACTGTTGTTTATTTACTGGATTTAATATCACATAATTTTCCCTTTTTTTTTACCTTCTAAGATACATTTTATCATTACCTTTCGCTTCTAATTACATATACGACTTTTGTATGTATGACAACAAAAAGGTGGATGAAGTAGATTTTAAAAATGTAAATAAACAAATTTTGCGACATAACGACATCCTTTTCTTTTAAATGTCTCAATACTTTCATTCAGAAAACCATTTTTATTTTATTTTAATCATGACTGTAGCATTTTACTATTATTTTTAATGATTACATCTTTCATTATGATCGAGTTGTTAATTTCTCATGTTTTGATGGTAGCGTAATTATTGAGATAAATCTAACTATGTTTTATATTAATAATTTCATAATATATGTTCTAACTCATCATATATTTTCATATAAATGCAACTTTTTGATATTATATGATGCAAAAAATGCTTCATGGTTTTATTTTTTACTGTTATATATCTTTTACTTTCTCCTTCACTTTTACGCTGGTCAGGTTTTATAAGCGCTCTGAAAAAAGCGAAAAAATATTAAAAATGTGAACTAAAATTATATGCAACTACTGTTAAGAAAAAAAGATATTTAAGGCATATTAAAATGTTATTTTGAGTTAATAGAAGAGTATAATACTTATTTTTTTTAGAGTTATTAACTTTAAAGTGGCTTTTCTCAGCTAGTGTTTTTTCAGTAAATTTATGCATTTAAATTTTACTCCATCCACAAAAATTTACAAATCACTTCGTCTTCCTAGTATGTTATATATAGTATAGGGATCAATTTTTCCAAAATTAAGGGTATTTAAATAAATATTTTTTCTAAAAAAATTACTATAAGGATGCAAGAGTTTTTGTTCAATTTTGCCATGTTTATCAACATTCTAATTTATTCCTTAAGAAAACGATATGAATTGTTTTAAATTAAATCTTTAAGAATGCATTAATATATACTTGAAAAATATTACAAAATATTTCATATTCAAATGCAAACAAATACGAGAGGAGTAATGACTTGAAATACTTCTGAAAAATGATTTTTTAATTAAAAGATTTAATAATTTTACTTAAAATGCATACCCATTTCCTTTAGAAGTCATTATCAAGAATTGAAAACTCAATATGTTTTTCTAAAATATAGTTTTTAAGTTGTATTTAAAAAAATATTTATAGGATAGTGGGTTTTCTTAAGCTAATTTGGAATCTCTTATGGATAAGAATTAGATGTCTTATGGGCAATGAATATTCTAATAAAGTGTATTCCTTGTCACATAGAAATAATCCTTATCTAGAAAATATGTTTTTAATAGTAAGAAATAATTTCCATTTTATATTCTTTAGATGTTATTAAACTCGAGTATTCTTTTTTATTTTTGTATCTTATTAATTGATTAACTCATGTACTCTCATAGACAAAACAATTATCGCACCAAGGAGTCATCAAAATGAAACGAAATTTTACATATATAATGACTACTTTAATATAAGTAAATGATTAGAAAATTAAGGAAAAAGGATCATTTATTTCAGAGAAAAAGGCAAAAGAACGGAGGATTTTATACATTGTTGAACTCCCTGTAGCGCGAATGCACGATGCGATACGATCGGGCATTGATGCATACAAGTTCTATATGATATCTTGAGACATTTCGTTCCATATTTGCTGTAACCTTGTCTCTAGTTCGTTCAAACTCGTGGGATGCCCAACTCGCCGTCCCAAATGATCCCAGATAAGCTCGATTGGAGACAAATCTGGGGATCGGGCAGGCTAAGGAAGGGTAGTAACAGTGTGGAGACAGTCTTGTGACACCCTCGCAGTGTGAGGCCGAGCATTGTCTCGTTACAAAATGGCTCCTGGGAGCCATTCCATAAGTGGCAATACATGTGGTTTCAGGATGTCATGGACATACCACTGGGCTGTCATGATGCCATGGATCAATACTAGGGGTGACCGTGTATTGTAGGCAATGGCACCCCATGCCATCACACCAGCTGTGAGAGTGGTGTGTCGCTGTAAAACAAAGGCGGGATTGAGGCGTTCACCATGGGGTCTCCACAGACAAACACGATTGTCATTACTGCTGATATTGAATTTGGATTCATCGCTAAAGACGACCTGATTTCATTCCGCTGCAGTCCATTTTCCTCGAGCGCGGTACTACTCCAAACGGATGCGTCGATGGGAAGGTGTCAAGGGCAGCACACGTAATGGGCGCCGCGATTCCAAATGTCCTTCAGCCAGGCGCTTTCGTATGGTTCGAGAAGACACAGGAGCCTCTAGTGAAGGTGCTACCTGTGCCTGGATGGCGGCCGATGAAGCAGTTGGCTGTACGCGTGCATTTCTTACGATGTAGCGGTCTTCTCGAGGACTGGTCAGTCGAGGACGTCCTGAGCCTGGTCTTCCTGTAAATGACATCTCTCTCGGATCCACTGATCCCAACACCTCCTCACAACACAATCAGAGCGGACTAATTGACGAGCTAATCGCCTAGCTGACATCCCAGCTTCCATCATGCCGATGAATCTCCCCCTCTCAAACTGAGACAGCAGATATATTGTCTTCGAAAACGGCGTAATGGTATGTCTACCTCAGCTGTTCCTTTGTAAACGATTGAGCACTCTTAAACAAGCTTTGGTTACCTATTTTATACTCCAATTAGAAGGACGTTAAACGCCCTCTACCGGCTATACGTAATGCGCAATCACGCTGCCTTTCTAATCAATTGCATATCTCCCCGACATGTACCTTCATGCCAAGTTTCGTTACGATCCCGCAATTATTTCTTGGTGCGCTAATTTTTTTTTATCCATGATTGTATTTTTAATCATAATTGCTTAAGTTTAGTGTACATTTGTTTCAGATTCTTATCTACAAAATTCTCATATGCATTAAACAATCTCTCACTAGCGGTATCAATTTCTTTGAGAATATATCTTCTAGATATCTAACCATTTAGATTTTCTCGGCTACGATTTATTTGAAACCAACATAAAATATTTTATTACTAACATTGTTTGATGAATTAAAAAACCATTTTAATGTATAGTCAATATGTTTAAATAATTTAAACTACATTGATTACTTATTAACATAATAAAAATAACAGGCAATCGATATTAACCGTTTTGAGACATTAATACTTTGATATTAATGACTTTTTGGAAGTAATATGAGCTCTATATGAATTATTAAGAGGATCTTTAACCATTTTGGCTTTAATTTTATTCTTCACATGTTTCTTTCTTGATAATAGCTCTTTGCAAATGAAGAATTTGTAAATAGGTATGACATAATTGAGGCATTAATTATGAAACTAGATATATTTCTCTTTTAGAAGATGTATCACTAAGACGTTTTATGTTTCATTCCAGTTATAAAAGAAAATGAAATTTTCCTTGAAGCTACAGATGAGGAAAAAAAATAATTCTTACTATTTGAAAATTTCAAGGCAATATGTTTACGTCGACCGAAATGGAAATCACAAATTTTTGAAATACATTTATGACTGTATCAGAAATATTGCAGAAAAGACGCAGTTTAATTCATTTCAAAAAGCAGACAAATCTAAGTTTACTAATCATGCCAAATCTATGAGTGAAGCTTGGTAGTCAAATTATGGTATATGTTTAATTTTTGATTTTATAAAAAAATTGTTCTTTTTCCATTCATAAAACTTAAAGTATCTTTTATAAAAAACGTTTTATATCAATTCAACCATTGGATACCTTATAATTCTATTATTCTATCGATATAAAACATTATTTGATAGATTCATCATGTCGCAGTACGTATATACTCTTTCAACATGTAGGCTTTCAATTGGAGAAAATATTGACAAATATTAAGCAAATTGCACTTTCACTACATATTAAAAGAAGCTAATTATGTGTGCAGATTACATTGAAAGGCCTTCCTTTTACCCTGGTTATTAATTTTTAATCACTTTTCTCTTAATATATAACGAAAATTGCCTTGAAAGAAATGGAATGATTATTTTTTACACATATTATTCAAAAATTATTTGCAATGCTTTAACTCACAATATTATTATTTCTCTAGATTTATATCAATTTTTTACTCTTCTAAATATTTATGTTCTCTTTGTTGTTCTTCGCACATCATTATAAATTGGTAATTTTTATTGTCTATCCTAATAAGATTTTATAAGATTTCTACAAAATAATTGATTATTCATGGTTTTTAATGTAAAGAATTCTCTCGATTTTCTTAGTTGAACTTTATAAAACTTCCTACCTTTATTGCGTACTCCAGGTAATTGAGTTCGTTGAGGTCACTTTCCGTAGCATACCTTTCGACGTCTTCTCCAAATACTCTGTCTAGTTCATCGTGGATTTTGACCTGGACATTTTGATGGTGCCCAATTAGGAACAAGGCCCACATTAGGGCGCTTGCAGTTGTATCGTGGCCCTAGTTGAAATTTCATAGAAACGGAAAATCATTAGAATAGAATTAAGTTTCAAAACTTTTACAATTTTCATTTTCCAATTCACATTTTATATTAGAATTCAGAACTCGCGTGGTTATGTTTTTCTTTCTTTTTTTAAAAAAGTATTTTGTAAAATATACCGTTTTTTATAAGGAATCATGCATTACTATTTTTATTGAGGGACATAACATATTTTGAAGCGTTTTAAGAAATATTTTAAATATTATTTTATAAAAACTACTGTTTTCTTACACCCTCTCTACTGTACACTCATCAGATGAGATATCTATATAGAAAATAAACCACAATATACAATTTCGTTATATATCTTAAAATACTAACATTATAAATATTTCTTAAATAACATTGAATACCGAAAAAATAATATTTCATGATCTCAAGGTAGGAAGGTATTAACGCGCCTGTTGTTCTTTGTATGTTCTTGCCAATTTAAATTACAAAATACACTTTGTAGGAAAATGCGATGTTTTTAAAGGAAATGATTAGAAATGACGAAATTTATTCAAAGAGAATTATACACAATTTATCAAAACTCTTCTTTTAATTTCTTCATGATTTTTTTTAAATAATACTGTGTTGCATCATGTATATAAGATAAAGAACAAAAGTAATTTACTGAGCATGGAATGATGTTTTTGTTTATTAAGTCAACAAAAAAAAATACATTTCATATTCTTTTCTCATATCTAGGAAAGAAATTAAGATATTAGACTTGAGCCCCTTATTAACCTTTTTATAAGAAAATATCTTCAGCCTAATTAATTTTTTGACTCTCCATCGATTAACAGGAAAAAGAATGATAAATGGCATTTAGATAATGTTACATATTAATGTGTGTAATATACACCTCGTTTCAAAGGTTAAACATACATAAAAATGTCTATGTTATTCTATATGATAACGAAGCCATGTAAAAAATATAAATATATACCGCTAAAACAAAAGTAATAACTTCTTCCTTAATGTCTTCTTCGCTTAGCATTTCTGAGTCAAAATGATGTTCCAGCAACAAATCGAGCAATGCCTTACGTTTTCTTACGTCACAGTCTTTGCCTGTCTTGAGGTATTGTCTCTTTTTCTCTTCAATGACCTTCAAAAAAATTTTAGTATATATTTCCTATTGAACTGTCAATAGACAGAAAAGGAATGACAAGTTGAAATTAACAGCAAAACATATGTACAAATAATACATTTAAATTTCATAAAAATACAAATTGACTACTACTAATTGTATTGACCTAGATGCACGAAACACTCGGACGCAAAATATAGTTTCTTTCCACCAACTTGATGTTTTATGTCTCTCTGCATGGAATTGAACGTGAAAAACCTCACTGCCTAAAAATTAGCTCTAATCTGGGTGTATATTGTATAAGCTCGAAAATATTTTGAATATTAAATAAATTGGAAATAATTATAAATAGCCTACACAAATGCTGTTAAAAATGTTACAAAGTAAGTAATTTTTTAAAATTACCATTATTGTATATGGTTGGATGCTATTTTAGCATCCTGCCATACAGCGAACATTTTTGTCAGCGATAATTCGCTAAACTGATAACCTTTATTCTGATAACTGTGTTATAAAAAAGTGAATATTTTTCTTTTGCAACCTTTTGGATCCTTTATCGCACCCCTTCAATATGATTTTAAAAATCCGTATTTAATTAATTAAAATCGACTGGTGCCATTTTACTTGATATTCAGAAAGTGTTTAATAGAATTAGATCTGCTGGACTAATTTTAAAATTAATTAAAATTTATACATCCTGTCTCCTAATAATTGTGTAAATTCCTACCACCCAAATACACCTATTACTGTTCGAAAATTAATAATACATATTCTCAAAATAAGTATATAGCTAGTGTCCCTCTGAAAAGTGAAGTTGGCTCATTTGTATTTAATAACTTTATAATATATTCCTAGATCAAGAAATATCATGACTTCTATTTGCGCTAATGATACAGCAATATTGATTCTACATGAAAACACCAAAATCTTTGCTTCCTGCTTCAACAGACACATTTCGAGATTTTAAGAGTAGATCTATATTTATAAAATTATCTGAACGTGAATAAAATAGTTTCCATAGCTCCTACTCTTGCAAAAGCAGAAAAAAATTATCTGGATATCTTTAATCCATAACTTTAAGATCTCCTAGTCTCATTACATCAAATACGTTGGTGTAAATTTAGATAAAGCCCTCACTTTCATACAACATATTATTCTTTCTCTCTCTAAACAAAATTTTTAAGATAACGCGAGTAAAGTTTTCTCCTTAATTCCTAGGAACTCAAAAAAGAATACAAAGAATCAAATAATTTTTTACACTCTGATTCTCAGACCAGTCATGAGATCTCTGGGCCAGACTAGTCCAGTCTAGGGGCAAACAGATAAAACGCATGTCAATTATTTTGGAAACTTCTCAATAGTTCATGAGAAAGGAAGTCATTCTAAATTCTATTAATATCCTTACACATAAAAAAAATTATAGTAAATGTTTATAGAAATTTATTGCCAATTTTGAAATCTAGAACAGAACGCACCAAAGAATTGAAGAATGTACCTCAAATAACTGCATAAATTCACCAAGAAATATTTTGCTCTAAGTAACTAATTTACTTTGTTTCTTTCTTTCCCTAAATTACTACCACTATTTTTATTCCTAATTCTCTCTAAAAATTTTAACCAAAATCTCAGTTTAGTTCTGTAAACATTATTCCCTTCTTCAGATTATGCTTTTGACTAAAAGGATTCAAGTTATCTTTTCCAAAACATTTTTAAAAAAATTTCGCTTTCTGGTTCTTCACCAGTGGGAAAAGCTGCTTCCTGATTGGCTAGAAGCATAAATTTCTCTGCTCAAACAAAACTAGTATCAACTAATAGTAGAATGCTAATGCTTTTTCTTAAATTTCTCCTGTAATTTTCTAAAATTAATAGTTTAGATTTTTATTTCTTAATTTTCAAAAGAAGAAAAGTTTTTAAAATAGTTTTCTACATTTTAATTTAATTTTCTGGGTAAGTAACAATACGAAGCAATTTATCCACAGCTTTTCGTTTCAAGATTTATGCTCGATAGGCTTAAGAGATGTATGCCAACCATTGAAAACATATTTGATCCATCACCTAAGAGCTAGGATTTCTGAAGATGGGTCGTTTTATAAAAATTATGTTTGTCTGATTTTGCCGAAAGTTCGAATGGCATTGACGCAAGGAGGATGAATCAGAATGAAATGAATATTACATTTTTTTTTCCTGATTCAAAGTCAATGAGTATCACAAGTTTTTTTTTTTTTTTTTTTTTTTGATGAATTGAGTCGGTAATCAAGTGTCCATTACAACGTCACTCTGCATTGTTAGAATATTAGTTTCATCGTTACTTACCCTAATTGCAGCCGTTTAAACTCAGTGATTTGTTTCTGCTCTTTTTGGAGGTTTTTTCTTTTATTTTATACAATCCATTTTTGCATATCGATTACAAAGCTAAATCGTCATCGCTTCAAAGCAGTGATTTTTTTCTGCTTGTTTTAGAGGTTTTTCAGTTTTTTTATGCGATCCATTTTTGTTTATCGAATTTACGACTGCAATGTTAAGGAAGCTGTCATTCAGACATCACGCCATCTCGTTTCATGCTGAAACGATTTCCGAATTTTCAAATCAGACTCTAACATTGGATTTTATTTTGAATATTTAGTGTCCCACTTTTATTTCCTTCTTCTTCCATAATTGATTGTTATTTAAAGAGTCACTAATCAACATAGTCACTAATGAACTCAAACCAGGCAGTAACACCCCTTGAGTTTCCTAAGTAATCGAATCACATTTTATTTATAATTGATCCTGTGGATATAATTTCTATCCTCTGAAAGATAACTTTAGCATTTATCTGAAGGAACCTGATTGATCTCATCGAGTCCTTACAGGAACTTGAAATGAGGGTTTGACACCTTGTACACCCTCAATATCTTTAATCTTATCTCATTTTTTAACATAGGCACTATTTTGATATCGTCTTTGATAACTTACACTCAATCTCTCGACAACCACGAACAGCATAAAATTCTCTCTCTCTTCTCTGTTTATAAATAGCCCTCCTCAATCCTATGCACTGTACTTCAACAACTGTGTTGTCATCTAGAAAGTCACGTTTCATCTTTCCTTTGAGATATTTTAAATTCAAACAGTATTCTTATAAATTCCCAATTGGTAGTATAGGAAAAGGCGTAATAGATGACCATCATGAGGATAATTCGTATTCCCATATCGAACAGTAATAAACAGAAGTTTAAAATGTTGTTTACAGCATCAATAGACATTTATCTTAAAACTGAAGTAATCTTTTGCTTATGTATATTTCGTCTTTTAAAAAAATATTTTTTTACTGAAAATTTTGAGAAATTTATTGAAAGCTGTTGTATTTTGTTTCGATATTTGCTTCATGGACCTTTTCCTTGAAAACATTACAAAAGTTTCATTCCGGTATACAGAAATACAAATCAGGAATATATATTAAAATTATCAGGAGCCTTTTAGGAGAAAATAATATTTTAAGAAAACTGTCATTGCAGAGAATGTGGGCCGACATCAACGTTGACAGTACCAGGAGACATGATTTTACGAGGAGCATGATTATCGGACTAAGAAGGGCAAGTCCGTCCGTACAACAAATCTAAGCTCAACCACACTTGTACACATTTACTTTGCAACAGCTCGGAGCAGATGGTTAAAACATGAAATTGTGGCAAGTTTGAGGGAAACCGGTGCAGATAAAAAGGCATAAGCAAGCATGGAACGACGCTTTAGTCGACAACAGGTGTTGGACCCAGAAGCCTTTTCTACCTCTATTATGCAGCTTGATCAAGGCGCCAAGAAAGATCCCATATCGACCAGAACTATTATCCGTCGTTTAGTTGCTAGTAGCCTGCACTCATTTTGTACATTAAGAAGACTACCATTGAACCTCACAGCATAGATGCTAACGTCTGCAATGGTGCCAGACAGGAGCAACGAAGACGAAGGAATGGCATAAGTCAGATGAGTCACACTTCTGTTTCTTCAATGATAGTCACCACGTACAAGCGTGGCGTCGATATGGAGACAGGTTCAATCCTGTTGCAATTCTGGAACGCCTCAACGCGCGAAGAAGCGGCATCATGGTTTGAGGCACTATTGGGTAACAGGTTCCTCTAGGACTAGGTCACTTTTCGTCCGTATTCTGAGCACTATGATGATCTAACGATATGTGGATGTTATACTGTGGACGGTGATACACTCCTTCATTCAGGGAGTGCCAAAATGTCCTTTATTCGCTGAATAACGCCCGACCGCACACAGCTCGCGGCAGCCTACGGGCTCTACAAGCTGTATAAATGATTCCCTGGACACCGTTCTCTCTTGATCTCTCACCAATTAAACACATTTGGGAAGTGATTGGATGTAATTTCTAGACTCCACCATTGCTATGTTCGAAATATTATGTGTGGCAAATAGTTGACAGGGAATTTAGTCATTAATCAGCACGCCATTCATACTCTGACTGACATTGTACCTAGAAGTGTTGCTATTGAATCTCCGTACTCGGTGGTCCTACCACCTACTGAGCCGGTGATATATATATATATATATATATATATATATATATATATATATATATACTGAAAATTTATGAAAGAATAATGTAAAATATTTAAAAAGACAAAAATCCAGAAAGAAATGTAACAATGAAAGAAAAATAAATGAAAATATGGAACCCAGCAAGTCAAAAAGCAATATCGGGCTGAGGACCGATTAAGCGGGGTTAAACTAGTTTAATGGTACCAACCTTCCCCCTTTGAATTAGAAAATCCAAATTGCAAAAGAGTTCATGATTAAAAGATGCAAACAAATTCAGCGATAAAATCTACAAAAATAAAATCTATAATTCCTGGTAGGCTGAATTGGGAAATCCAAATTACAAAAGAGTTCAATGATTAAAAAATGCAAAAAATTTTCAACGATAAAAATTTACAAAAATAAAATCTATAATTCTAAAAATTATCAACAAATTAAAATATAAGAATTACTTACAAAATTCAAAGAAATGAAGATTCAAATATGTGAGTAGTAAGACGGAATTTTCTTTAAGCTTCAAGATGTATATCACATACTCAAAATGAAAAAAGTATAACACATCATCACCGTATAAATTGAAAAAAGATTTAAATCATTGTTTGATTGGTAATAAAATGTAAAAGGATGCAAACAATGGGTTGGTAATAAGTTGTATGGTAGAGGAGTATAACGGTCCAGAGAGTGAGTAAAAATGTAAGCTGTGTAAATGTAAATAAATAAATTCTTCACGGCTAGACCACTAACAAGCCGACTTTGTGGACCTATTGTTGTGTGGTGGATTTGAAATTGGATCACGATTCGCAAAGATGTTTAATATATTTGTGATGTATATAAGTATTTAAGAAATTTATTGGAAAATCATGATCCAAACAGTTGTTGAAGAATTTTTTAATGTTATTAAACTTGTCTATTTTATGTGTGGTTAATTTGTTATTACGTAATAAAAAGCCCAATAAAATATTCCTATAAATGTATGTATGTAGATTACTGTTCCAAAACGGTATTTTAATTTCATGGAATTTGAATCTGTACCTGAAAATAAGAATTATCTCTTTACAGTGATTTAGAGAAGGTTAGAAATTAAGAAGTTAAATTATATTTAAGTAGTACTAATATTTAGACATACATTGTTAATTATTATTTTATTAAAATCACAAATTATAGTAAAGAAATTCGTAATAGAATTTAAGCTTTATATAGGAAAACAGTTATAAATTTAATAATGTAAGAGATATATTCTTATTTTTAAACTCCAAAATGCCTTAAAATACTTATTGAATTTATACAGGTGACTGATGGTTTCAACATTTGTATTACTATAGCTGATAAAATTTTACAAAATATTTTAGAAAAAGCTATTGATGTTTTTCATTAGATTGTTATTATTAAAAATAAGTATGAAAAAATTAAATATATTTCTGATTAACAGATTAACTTTCTCTATATAGATATGATTTATTGAAGATTTGTTTAATTTGTTCGATATGAAGCATTTAATTAAAGTCTTTGATATTTTTTTAAAAAAATCTAAACTAATAGTTACTTATCATTCAAAAATTTAAACTTCTAATTAACTTAGTTTTAAAAGAAAATTATTTTTAAATTAATCACATGAAATATATATGAAAATAAATAAATAAATAAAAGTTATACCACAAGATATTCAAGTTAAAAGATCTTGTAAAACATTACAATAATTATACTTTTTTTTTGTTAAACTGATCATCTAATCAGTTTTCGAAATAAATAAAACCCAAAACTAAACATTAATTTTCTGCTTATAAATTTTATTCTAATTTAAATTTAAAACAAACTAAAAGAAACTCAGGTAAAATTCGTCACTTATATATCTACTTTGCAATCGTGGATTATAATTTATGCAGTTGTAATTATAACAAAATATTTTATTTATGATATCAAGTATTCAACAATTTAAAACATAAAAATAATAACTATAAAATAACAGCTGTAAAAATATTTATTTACTAATAGTAATTTATTACAGCTATTATTTTAAATCGACTAACGTACCTTTCTTAGCGAGTAGTTTCAGCTGAAATATTTGTAGGAATATATATAGAGAGAGATATTAAACGTAATATTAAATTAGTTCATAGACTATTAGATTCAAAACAATTGAAATAAAATTTAATGAATTTGTGTTCAAGTTAAAACCGAATTAAATTTCTAAAAAATAATTTAAAATATAAAAATGATAAAATAGAACATTTTTCTTAAAAAATATACAGTAGTATTTCCCAATTTGGGACATCCATCGTACCAGATATACTATCCCTTAAATAGAGTTGTCCCTTAATAAGAGGTAAATATATATTAATTCCGAAGGACCAAGGCCAACATAATTATCCTTTATACAGACGTATCCATTCTTCGGAGGCATCCCTACAAGAGTTGCTACTGTTAAGATATACATAGAAGATGATGAAAAGGAAGTTCAATACTAGTTTCAAAAGTGATGCGCTTTGAGTGACTAAATTTATGCCTTCTAAAAATGTGGCTTAATTTATTTTGTACATTCAAAATTTAATGACTTAGCATACAACATTTCTAATTATAATTTTAATGTAGAAATTTGACCTCCCATAGTTTATTTAGCAGTTCATTGAGAAACAGTTCTTTAGAAAGATATGTAAGGGAAAAATCAATGTTTCATACAAGTTGATTTCTTGTATTTATTTAAATATTGAAGAACAAAATCCACTCACTCTTGCAACTAAATCGAAAAAAACGTTTGCACTCTTCAGTTCTTCCCTGTAAGCTCCTGTAATCCTGAACAAGCAATAAGGCCATTGCCATGGTTTGTATACTCTAGTCATAAAGATGTCGGTAAAACTATGAAAAAAAAATGTATAACTTATTTTCAAAACATACTCTTTAAAAATTACTTATATATATAAATGTGTGTGTGTTTGTGTGTAGTTATTCAACATAAATTTGTAATAATTTCACAGAACAAATAATATAATTGTCTAATTTTTCCATTCTGAATTTCAAAATAAAGATTTCATTTCTATTTCCCGATCCAGTTCCAATTTATCCTCTTATTTATTAGATCACGCGCTCTTAAAATTTGTTTAATACCTTTTCCCACAGTCGTATTCCTTTAGACTGATAGGCGTCAGGAAAATTCCCTTAAAATTATTTCACCTTGTACTGCGTGAGTGAAATGAAGTGAAGTGAGTTATACTCATGTCTATTGTAAACTAAGACAAAATTGATTTAATTATATTTAATTATGTATACCTTGTTGCCTCTCTCTCTCAACGAGATGCATAAATAATCTTATTACGAAACACAAGGACTGCTAATTTCAACCAAGCAATCGGAATGTTTTAATATTGTTAGAGTAAATTCTTAAATTTTTAACAGACACTCACATTAGATATATATATATATATATATATAAATTCTCTATTAAAATGTTTGAATCTCTTTGTCTGCTACTGCTAAGAAATCTAAAGAAATATGTAATGTAATGAATATTCTAAAAAGCAAAAATAGGTTTTTATACAAAAACATTTTCAATTGATGTAAAAACACAAAAACAAATTTATATTGATGCTTATAAAACTATTTATTTTTTTTTTTAATTTTGCTATTCTAAAATTAAATAAAAGATGTATATCTAAATCCTAAATTCTAACAATTTACATAAATTTCTGAGCTTAAAAGAAATTTGAAGCAAAATATTTCTAAAGATTATGAAATTCGAAGCATTCAGAAAACTTCTAACTTCTTTAAATAGATATACACTAATTGAAAAAGGAATATCTCACCCAGAAGGGAAACCAGAAATTATAAAGAGAACAAAGAAATTATTATGTCTTTGTTAGGTACGCAAAAGATTTAAGTGTCAGCTGCGTGTCGCCGCCAATTATGTCGGCAAATTTGTGATTTACTACATCACTAAGAGTTCTTTAAAGGGTTTTTTTAAAACGTGTAATTCAGATTATAACCTGAGTGTTTGGGTTTAATTTATCGCTTTAAAATTTAGAATATCTTTGAGTAGAAACAATAGCCATTTGAACACTTTGACACATTTGAGAAGTATCGCATTGTGCAACTGCATGAATAATTAATAGTTGATCTATCAGATTGCAAGTTATATAGGTCACGTAAATGTTAAATTTTTAAGATGTTGGCGTTATGAGGAACAAGGAATTTATATATCAAAACAAATAGGGTCATAGGGTCTAACTAAAAATAGGGGGAAAGCTAGAAGCGCGCCAATCCCCCCAATTCCGAACATTATGTAAACAGTGGGGCAGTCTTTGCACTGTGTTGTAAGTGCATAAATATTAACAGACGTTTGCATATTTCTGAATTGATTGCATATTTCAGGAGCCGATCAGAACGATTACCCCTATAACCACAAAAACGTTGACAAAGGCTGTAATCGAGCCACAAAAAAAGAAGTACGGAGCCAAGTGGAAAGTTATCAGGCCTTCCCTAGTTAAGAGTCTTCATTTTGTCGCGGTGAAGATGAAACCTATTCTGACATGGAAGCAACGTGGACGGTGGACGATTTGTTTTGACTCGTCAAACATCCAGATATTTTCATGAAAGGGAAAGAGATGCGATTTCGAACGTCGATGATCACGGTTGGTCTTTATCATACTTTGACGTTTGATAGGTATTCTTTGGAAGTCTTTCGACAGGGGCCCTTTTCTTTTTCTCAACACCGATTCTAGTCCTCTGTTTCAAGAAGAAAATTCTCGTGTTCATAGTGCTGCCGCATCACCAAACATATTTCCCAGAAAACACCTAAGAGATGCTATAAGCCGTTCAGCGAAGACTCCATAGCTACCCCAAGACTTGCAAGATCTACATGCCAAAGTTCAAACCGTATCAGAATGGCTAAGTCCAGACAATGTTGATAACGTATACAATACCATGTTGCTACGAGTGGTAGAATGCATTGGAACTAAAGACCTCCAGACGTGCTATTGAGAGTTGTTATCATTTTCAATTTAGACGAATAAATTTTGTCATACCTTTGTTCAATTATTAATCATTTCGTTTTGTTGATGAGTACTGACTTTAAATTATCATTTGAGTCTGACTACTTCTTTTCGGTAAAACTGTTTATATTACTATTAATGTAAGTTTCCAGTATTAACAGCTCGTATCACTTATTAAACCGTATTTTTGAAAGTGAAAATGTAACTTCAACAAATGTTAATTTGTTAAATGCTGCAATTCGACAACTCGGTCTGTTATACATAAAAAGGTCATCATTATTGTAAATAATAATAAAGTTTCAGCAATGGAATTCATCTTATTCGAAATTCTCGATTCTCTGTAATTTGCACCTGGTTCGCGTTATTCCATCTTTTGTGAATTTTTCCCAGTTTTCTGTTCCTAGGATTGCGAATTTTTCCCAGTTTTCATTTCCCAGGTTTGTGAATTATCCCTGTCAATCAGTTTTATTTTTAATTGTCTTCAATGAATCCTGAAATTTATAAGCGTTTCAAAGATTAAATTAAATTCTTAATTTCTAAAGTGGATAGATTTTTCTTCATTACACTAATGTAACTTTTGTATCTGATACTTTTATTACAGCATTAATTCGTTATAACGGAACTAAAAATTAATTATTCAAGTAAAACACTCTACAATAAAAAGAAAAAAACCTGCGCACCAAGGAGTTGCCCGATTGTAATGAAATTTCGTATGCAAAAACATTTGGACTTAACTTTAAAATCTGATATCCAATGAATGAATAACAGGAGCTACAGCGCATCGGAACTAAGCACTCAGCAGGTATACATAAGAAACGATTCTCAATCCGATGATCAAATTATCTCTTACATTGAGATTTAAGATATCTTTTAACGACAGAAAAAATACCTCGTCGTAGGATTCGAGCTCATTACGAGTTTGAAAGAGGACATATTATTGGATTGAAAGAGTCAGATTGGGCAAATCTGATATCGCTCTTCATATATGTCGAAATGATGCGGTTATTAGAAGTTTCTGGCAAGAATAGGTGCACAATCGCAAATTTCCGTGTCATGATGGTAGCGGTTGATCTAGGGCCACAGCAGATCTGGAGAACAGAGTGATTGTCAGATCAGTTGTCACAGCTCCTGATTCATCGTTATCAAACATCAGACGTGCGACCCGCACACCCGAGTGTCCGCCATGACAGACGGCTGATAGAGCAAAATCTACGCTCGTTCCGACTGCTGCATCACTTGCCAATTACGCTTGCACACCGTCGAGCCAGATTACAGTAGTGTTTGGCTCGATCAGGTTGGAATGATGCTAGCGACGGACTTATAGTGCTTAGCGACTAATCCCGCTTCCAACTGTGTCATGACAATCATCGAAGACGTGTCTGGAGACGCCCAGGGCAGTGTACTGATCCTGCTTTCACTATTGCACGCAACACGGGTCCTCAACCAGGAGTTATGGTTTCGAATGCTATTTCCCTAGATAGCCTAATCCCTTTGGTTGTCATTGGAAGAACTGTTACAGGACAGCGGTACGTCGAGGACATTATGAGATCCGTTTTGCTACTTTTCCTTTTGCAGTACCCTGGCCTTATTTTTCAGCAAGATAATGCCAGATCACATACGGCACGTGTTGCTATGAACTGTCTTACAGCTTGTCAAACACTTCCTTGGCCAGCCAGATCTCTCTCCGATAGAGCATGTCTGGGATATGATGGGAAGACGACTGCATCTGCCAAGGAATGTTGATGACCTAGCCCGACTTTTGGAGCAAATTTGCCAGAAATATTGCAGGAGATCATCAGGGAGCTTTATCACTATACGCCACGTCGTGTGGCAGCTTACATCCAGACTAGAGGTGGATCAATACCTTTTTGAGCTCGTTACTTTGTAACTCTGAAATCAAGTAATCAATTTTTCTGGAATTTTAATCTTTTTCTATTTTGTACATATTTATCCTATCCGCCAATTTTTGGCTCCATCGGACAACTCTTTCTTGGTGCGTCGTTTTTCTTACTATAGAGTGTATAAATATTTTACAATAACCGAATAGATTGCTTCAAATTAATTTTTAGTGAGTTAAATTTAATATTTAGCTTACCTTTCAATAGCGTTCACATATTTTGAATCCATGTTCTTCTGCGCTCCTAGTGAAACACCAAACATAGTCTCTAATATAAAAAGGGAGAATATGGTCACTTAAATTTCTTCATCTAACATAAATGTTTCTGTTTTTTTTCTCACACTGTTTTCATAAATTTTTAATTCAAAGTAAATTAATTTCTCATCTATTAAATTTATTGTATCAGATTTTCTTACATTTATCTGCTTCTGAGGAAGAAAATTTTCCCTTCTTTGTATTTCGAATGAAGTGCAGGTTGTCGCAGATAAAATTTTATAACATAAAAAGTTTCGTATAGTAGTCCTATACAGCATAATGCAACTGGAAATTTCGTACCAGTTTCTTTCTGAAAGCAGGAACAGTTACACACAAGAAAAAGGATGAAAAGTGGAACATTTGTCAGAATTTATTTCCGTTATTTTGTATTATTCCTATTCAGATAAGAGATTATGCTATAGATTTAGGGATTTATTATAGAAATTATTTATATACCCACTGACGTGGATTAATGCCGCGAACTATTTGAAGTCCTTTATTGATTTTCTGGTTCTAATTTCCCCAAAAATCCCCCGTAACTAATCATGAAGTGGGTAATAATCGAATGAAAATTTTCTTAAGGTATAAGATGAATAAAAAGTTAATTATTCAAAAAAATATTTTTAAATAAAAATTTGACATTCGGTGGAGGAAGAAATCTAATCAAATTTTGGAATCCTAAATCAGATTAACTTTTTGATACAAATTTAATTTGTTATATGCTTTTCATTACCTTTTTTGTAGCATATGTGAAAATGTAGATAAGACATGTGATACATTACTGATATTTTTTTTAGTCTTTTGGTTCTTCTATAAATTACAAAGAATCTATGTAAACATTGATCTAAATAACCCTGCTCATCATTAGTAAAGATGATAATTAATATAACAAAATTGCTTTTAAGTTCAGAGTGGTGCATCATGTAAAAGTAATATTTCCCCTCATATCTTTAAAAATGTAGTCAATACATTAGCAAACGTTTCACTATTTCATACACAGTCAATTGATTTTATCTTGAGCTATTTTATATTGTATTCAATTTTAATGGTGTCCTGTAGCTTCCATTAAACATAAATTATTTTAAGTGTTTAAAAAGAGATTATTCACTGTATTATAACTCTTTCACTATCGGAGAGAGAAAAAAAAAGTACTTCCCTGGGCCGCGGTTTCTTACCGCGGAGTGGCACGCTATGCCCATACGATTTTCGATATTAAGCTTAATTCTCGAAAAAAAGTTCCTCTAAAATCGGCTATTTATAAGAATATTTTGGTTATTGTGTATATTATTTAAAATACAATTAACTTAATATATACGAAAAAAAAAAGATTTAATCAAAAATTATATGTTTTATACATAAAATTATTACATAGAAAATCATATGTTTTAAGAAAATACAAAATATACTTACATTTGTTACCTAAATTTCAAGGGGTAATGATGTACCATTCATGGAATATTAAGATATAAAAAATGAGTATTATTTTGCTGTATGGTATTTTTATAAAAAAAAAATTCTTCAATGCATACTCCAACGTTACATGTCTTATACACATGTTTTGTCAACTTCTGACGTTTCACTCAAGATTTTGAGCAAAAGGCACATCTTCTTCGTCCCCCCCCCTTTAATGGCTATGTACAGATTTGGATTATTTTCACTAACATCGCTGTCAGATTCATTCATTAATTCACAAATCTCAGTATCAGATAACTACTTTCTTTTCTTCATGACTGTCGCTACAAATAAAAATCGACCGAATGAAACGAACAGCTGAGAACATCTGCTATCAAAAGACCTAACTCCCTTAAACAACCATAAATAACACGTGCTTTTAACAATTACCCCCTCCTAATTGCCAGAAGTAAAATCTTTGCCCATATCACCAAGGTCAATACTCCAAATAACCTATGTATATAGATTTCGTGGTATTGAACGCCATATAGTAACATTAAAAAATCAGATTTAACGTTCTCATCAAGCGTATTTCTATTGATACGTTGGTCTACAGCAGGCACTCTCGGAGCGTATCTAATGTGATACGCTGAGCACATGAGAGCAAACGCGAGCGTATCGCATGCGATATGCTGGGAGTGAACAGGATATTCTCATCTCATATTTTGATGCTCCTTTCAATGTTAAAAACAGAAAGTGTCAAAAGAGCTTTTTTTTAATATCTGGTTAATAAAATGGTAAGCATTCAATTGCATTAAGTAACATTAAATAATAATAATAATTAGTTTTAGTTTTCATAAAAATTAGTTTTAGACTGTCAGAGAAAAAAATTGCATAAGATATCTTATTTTGAATCTAATTTATTTGATTTAAAGTTGCCTGTTTAATCGATGTGTAAAATAAATAGTATTATTTCAATATCCTTTGGGAAAAACTATTGCTTCTGTTAATATTATCTGGTCATTGTTGCCTA
>BMAW01050396.1:122339-170453 GCA_019974015.1 Nephila pilipes
TATATATATATATATATATAACCTCTAGGTTTTGAAAAAATGTGTTTATTTAATGAAATTTTAGCAAAATTTACAATGTTAAGAAAAAAAGCATAATTAAACAAATAATAGACATAATGGATTTTTATTTCATACATATACTTCTTACTCCCTGTAAAGTGTAACTGATCGCAGAATAACAATTATTTTCAAAAATAAATATTTTATAAGGAATCCAATTTGATGTTAATGATTTTTCATCAAAATTACTATATGCTTTGGAACGAAAAAGACTGCAAAATGTGTCTAAATGTAACTATCTCAAAACCTGCAATCTGTTACACTTCTAAGAACTTGCTCAATATGTGTGCTAAATTTTATTGAATTTGTTTGGATTGTTTTGGAGATATCACATTTTTCATGCATGACTTTTGGGGAAATTTTAATTCTTCAGAAAACACATTTAAAAAATATATTTATAAGTTACTTAAAGTTAATATTAATGAAACAACTTAAAACTCTCCAGTTTTACATCTTATTTCTTCATTTTCTTCAATAGTGATGTTTCCTTTTTTTCTAATGGACCTAAGTTTTCTTGTGGAGGTTTTTGTTGATGGTAGTGAGAGTGGTTTTAATTCTTCAATACTCATCCTACAAGGATTGTAGACAAATTTTTCAAAAATTGACAACCAGGAAAGTTTTATATTGAGAAATAATTGAAAAAGACTCATAATATCACAAATATTTGAGTGTATAAAAATATATACATATATATTACATCTAGGTTTTGAAAAATAAATGCTTTTTATGAAATTTTAGCAAACTTTTTCTATGTCAGGAAAACAGCATAATTTAAAAAATAATGGCCATAATAAATTTTTTTTATACAATTATACTTCATAATCCCTCTGAAGTGTCACAAACTGCACATTAATAAATATTTTAAAAAAATAAATATTTTATAAGCAATCGCAATTGACGTTAATGAATTTTGTCAAAATTAATTTATGTTTTCTTCAGAAGGGGACTATAAAACATGATTAAATGGAATTATCTCAGAACCAATGGTTTGTAACATTCTGAGGGGTTTTTGAAACATATACACTAAATTTCATTTAATTTAGGTAAACTGTCGTGGAAATGTCTCAATTTTCGAGCAAACATTTTCGTGAAAATTTTATTTTTGAAAAACACATTCAAAATATACAATTATATTAAAATTGATAGTTGAATAACTTAAAACTCTTCGGTTTTATAAGTCATTCCTTCCTTTTCCTCCGTTTTTATGTTTCTTTTTTTTCTTATGGCGCGAAGCTTTCTTCTGGAAGTTTTTGCTGTTGGCAGTGAGTGGCGTTTTGCGTCTTCAATACGCTCATCATCAAATGCTATTTGCCCCTGTATAGTATTAAATCCAGGGACAATGTTCATTTCATTTAATATGCGTAACAAGCCATTAAATCTACTATTAAACTACACAACAGCAATGTAAGCACCTAAAATTAATAAATTAATGTCTGGTGCTCCACAAATACTTCTTTTGGTAGTATTTGCCACAGAATTGAATTGAAAGATTCATTGGAATTTTGAGTTTTTCCATGCAAACATTTTTTAACAGACTTTGATCACACAAAGTCATGTAAACTTTCTTGACAATATCAATAACATTTTGTGGCAATACTGATGATTTTTCAAGAAATAATTTGTTCAAAGCTTTCGCTTTCTGAAACTTGCACAAGCTTTCGGGTCCATGCACCAAAACATGGACAGGGCACTGTCCATGTTTTGCGGAGCAACAATGAAAAAAAATTGCTATTACAACAGACTTCATTTTGTTTAAGTCCCCAACATTGCTTCATATTGCGATTCCGTAATAGTTTTGTAATTTGTTTATCAAATTATCAGTCAGTTTTTCAGTTCCACCAAGTCCTTTTTATGTACTCTTCAGCTTACGAAGCCTTGTTCTCACTTTTTTTCTCCAAGCAGCAGCACAAAGAATTTTCTTTTCCTGTGGACGAAATGCAAGCTTCGAAAGAAAGGGAGGCAGATTCAAGATGGCACATAGCTTCCTTCTTGCTCATAACCCTCTTCCAATTAAACGCAAACCGTAAACAAAACAAGTATTAATTTCATTTATTTTGTCTTTTTTCTTGGACGAACAAAATGAAAATACGAAGTTGCAATTTTTGCAATGTAGAGAAAAGTCGAAATCTTGAATCTTCCACAAGAAACAAACAACTTTCTCCACACTTTTCAGTTTTACAACGCAAGACTGAAAAAACACTAAGTAAAATTTGTAAGTAGATGATAATATTTCCTGTTAAATATCCTGATGAATTATTTTCAGCATGCTCAGATTTGCTACTATGTTGTAGTTTCATTTCGCTTGCAGTCTTTTCTCTTTCACAGGATGAATCGGTAAGAGTACCAGTGTTCTGATTTCCATAAAACCTCCTTTTGAGTGGACGACTTTTGCCCATATTTTCAAGAAAAATAAACTTAAAATGAATGTCTTACAAATAAAGAACTGAAATTAAAGCAAAGTTATACGAACGAAAAATGTAAACAAACCATTGTAAGCGGTAATCGAAATCACTGTTGCCAGTGATCTAAAACAGAATTGCTTGAAATAATTATAAATAAATTGAGGCTTAGTATGAAGACAGCTAAAATTGAGGTTTTAAAACATTATTTTAGGGAAATAATGCTTTTAAAAAAAGGATAAATCATCAACTTCCGGTCACAAATGTCACTACTTCCGGTTTCGTTTTCAATAACAGCCCATTATTAGAAAAACTATAGCTCGAGTTCTATCTAACATAAAGTAATAATAAGGACTGTTTTGGAATCTTAAAAAGTTGGACTTTAATTTACAATCAGAAAAAAATAATCGAAATTTTCATCAAAAAATGCTTTTTCAACTTAGTCGCATACCTTAAAATGCTAACAGTATTTTGATTTCCTACATAAAAATAATAACTTTAACTAATATGAATTATTACCATTACATAAGCGTAATCTCGATATATGAAATTAAAGCTGTTTATCGTAGGTTATATTTGTCTCTAAGCGATACTTAGAGGCAAAAATTGATTCAGAATCAGGAATTTATTCCAAGTTACCTTACAAATTTATCCCATATGTTTAAAGAGAAAATAGTATCAATTTAATTCAACTATGTTTATAAAGAGTTCTTTCACACTAGCAATTTTAAGGCTGTGGTAGCCTAGTGGTCAAGTTCGTGGACTCGCGGCCGGCAGTTTTCGTTCAGTCGCGGGTTCGATCCTTGGCCGCCAAAGACCCGCCGTGTACCCGGGGCTGATGCACGTTAAATCTGTTCGGGGCCCAAAGTCCTCCCGTTGGCGTGGTGGGGATGTTAGGAGAGGGGGTGCCAGCTCAGATGTCGTCCTCGTCACTTGACCGTGGTTCAAAATCACGAGGTCCGTTACCAATAGCCCTCGTGTTGCTTCTAGTGCGACGTTAATAAAAACTGAACTGAACTAGCAATTTTAAAAATGTTGCACATCAATAAAATATCTATAAGGTTTTATTTTTATTTGTAATCACTCTTCTTTAACTTCTGATTTAGCCTTAAATGTCCATTGCTTTTCTGCATTATTTAATTTCAGAAAATAAGGCAGACAGAGAAGTAATATTTTTCAAAATTATTTTAATGGCACTAAAATCGGAAATCTTAAAAACTTCTCTATTTGAAACAAAATGTCTTTAAATACTTCCCAGGCAATAATGAAATAATCTACGAATTTTCTTAATAAATCTGCGACTGGAAGCTAAAGTATTCTAAACACGGAGGAAAAAGTATTCAAATCAGTTGTTTGAACACCTGTATAAAAGTAGTACGTATGTTTATGACATCATTCGGTAGTGGTTTCAGATAAGAATGCACACGAGTATTTTCTTAGAAGCTGAAACAAAATCGGATACTAATAGTTGTTAGTAACTATTTATGCATTAGACAAAATTTCGAATTTACCTGGTTATAAGTCCTAGACCGAAAATCGGGTTAAGAACTTTATAAAGCCAAGCTTTTTCCATTTCTTTATTTGATTTGTATATTTCCTGGAAAAAAAACTAATTTCACTTAAAATATTATATATAACAGAAATAACTAGCATGCTTACTTAGCTCTACTTAGAAGTATAAATTCTTTGTACAAAGACAAAGAGTAAGGTCAGAGCTCTTCTTAAAACTTTGATTTATGAAAAAAACAATAAGCTAGAGGAAAATTATAGCATTGAATTAATCAGAATATGCATTGTTAACAGATACATACATAATATACATATACATTTAAATCTCCCATCTAACGACCATTTTGATTACGAGGACTTAAGGCTATTCTAATGGAATTTCGATTACTTTTCTGAAATATTTACCACTTGATCTATTTAAATGCAATAAAGTGCATCTTAAAAAGCAAAATATAATTATGGCTTCTTAAGAATTACTTTTTTCTTCAGATTTTTAAAAATGTTTCAAAATATTTTTATTGACCGGAAAACTCATAAGCAAATCATTAAAATAGAGGTAAAATTATTTTTCAGAATCGGAGGAAGAAAGTAATTCCACAGAAACTTTCATTATTTTTTGAGCATTTAGATGCATTTTATTGCTTTCAATTAAATCAAACAGTAAATATTTGAGAACGTTAGTCGAAATTCTATAGGATTAACATTACGTCTACGAAATCGAAAAAGCGGGTAAACTGGAGCCTTAAGGCACAAAAAATCGACGCAGAATGGAGCAGTTTTCTGATGGCGAAGGAAATGAGTGAATGAGATTAACCTGCGTAGAGAAAAAAAAAACATTATAGTTTCTGAACCATTGGAAGATTTATTCCAGATTAACGAAATGAGGAAAACAATAAAGCATTGCTCCATTTTAGGCGTCGCTGCAAGCTGACGTGGCCAGAATTGATAAAGTTTCTATTTCTTTTCCTACGGGATTTTTCGGAACTGTTGAGTTAATTGGTGACATCCTGGATGACAGCAAGCTGCTTTCCATTAGGTCAAGGGTCGACAGACCATGGCTCACGTGCTGCATGTAGCTCTTCACATAAACTATTGAGGCTCTTCAGACTTGTCCTTCTGTGCATCGTATCTGTAGTGTTCTTTGAGGGACGAGAAAAAAATTTTGATTGAATTAGATTGGAACACGAGTACTAACGGTTTAGAAATAGTTCTGCATAAAGTAAAATTTAGAATAATTATTTACTGAATATATGCCTAGAACCATTTACAAAATTTAAATTATTGCTGGTAAAAAAGTAAGAGAGACCTTGAGAAGAATTCCTACCGAAATCATCCAATAACAGCCAAACTAGTGGGGGCTAGATCCAAACGGAAATCTTATGATCTTTCATGGACTATGAGGGAGTAAAATCGTATTATACTATTCTTCCTCGGATAGGTCTTTCAGGATTACGAAAGATATCAGATCACAGCCCTGACGGATTATCAACCAACACCAATCAGAGAAGGATATTAATAAATATCTCGGGTGAGGAACAATTTAAAAAAAGGTGACAACAGATATCAGTCAAAGTCATTGGAATCAAAATCCTTTTGTATATGTGTTCTTAAAAGAGTCTGCAAGTTCACAAGTTCATTCCCACAATAATAATAAGAGTTCAATAATTAAGAGTCGTCGGTTCCAATCTTTGGGACCGGCGGCTCTTTTTTTTTTTACAACTACCCTCAGCCACACAAGTAACACAATTAAGCACAAAATTCATATAGAGTCAGTCTTACGAGTTTTATGTTCTCTCTTGAATTCTCAAAAAAAGAAAATCGCACACAGACTGTTATTACACAATGACTTCTTTATAAGAGCCTCGGAAGAACACTTTTACGACTCATAATAAAGAAGCAATTACATAAAAAAGAAATGCCTTTATCTGCGAAAGCATGCAAGACAGGACATCCAAAATATCTTCGAATATAACAGAACTTTAATGTGAGAATATTAAGCTGTCTTCTGTAATATCAATTTCAATTCCCAATTCCCATGTGATATTAATGACATTGTAGAAGTATAATTATTTGAGAGATATTTGTTGGCAAAAGGTTCCAAAGAAGACTTTATCGTACTGCAGTCGCTCAAGGTACAAACACGAAGGCAAGATATTGTGAATGCTGAAAAGATATATATGGAACACTCTGGAATCTCTTTAACTAAAATAATTTTTATTACTACTTATGGGTCTAACTATATAACAGGAGTAAATAAAAGATCTGTGTCAAAGGTAATGAAAAAAATAACTGTGGAGTTTTCATATTTCACTGCTTAATATATCAAGAATTGGTTTGAGCCCAAACATTTTCTGAATAAATTGTTATGATACTGAAATTCGTTATCGAGGTGCGAGTAAATAATATCATCTTTGCAAAACCAAATTATCATTGGCAATTCAAGGTATACTTGGACAAAATAGATTATTAAGTGCCTTCAAATATGGCTTGCTGGATTTCCACTGAAAACTTCCTAAAGCTCTTTAGTTCATGTATAAAAGAAATAAAATTATTCCAACGGGAAAAAGGTATGACAGGAATCATAAGAAAACATATGTTTACCAAAAGTCTATATCATGGTCAACATTATTTCACATCTTAATGATTACAATGTATAGTTGCAAGGAAAAGTAAAATATAATAATAAATACTCATTATTGGTAAATAATGTAATTATATAATAAATACACATTATTGGTAGAAATTGAGAGCTTTGAAAAAAAAAAAAGAAAAAAACACAAATTCTCGCGAAAAGTACAAGTTTTCGATAGCGAAAGCTATCGAGGAAGGTGAATTACTATCATTTAACACATTTTTCTGAAGAAAAAATTGCTTCTTTTCATACGGATTATTTTTACAGGGTATTAGTAAATATCAAGAACAGCTTCGGTGAGTGTTTTCAAGAATTCAGAGGAAATAAAGGTACGTTATCTTTCATTGTACATGCTCTCAAAATAAAAATCAGAGATCTCAATTGGGCAGTGTTCAGCACGGATTCTTCATCAGTTCAGATGTAATTAATATATTTAAAAATCAAGAAAGTGTGGAGCAACAAATTCACAGATATGACCATCCGCTTAGTCAAGATCGAAAGAAAGAAAATCTAATTTAATTTCTCGACTCATGTGGACAGCTCTAATATTTGCCTAAAATGGAAACAAAGATATTAGATTCATATAGTAGTTTACTGAAACAATTGTTGTGATAAAGAAAAAACAAGCCTTTGCTGTTCTCACCTCTTTTTGGCTCTACATATTCATGCGAACAAACAATCTTTTCCATAAATCAAATGTAAAACATGCTGAGAAGGATACGACAATTTGCATTCATAGTTAAAATGGAAAACAACTAGCTATTTGCCATACATAACAAAACTTTCAAAAGCGATGCATGGTCATTGTTTTAAGTTACGAATGAAAAAATCTTTCACATATCACTTTTCTGCTTTCAAAATCCACTCTTACCAAAATAGACATATCTAGTATCTTAAATAAGGATCTAAATTAGTGGTACTTAGAAAACGCCAGCTTGAGGCGAAAGCGACCAATGCCAATTTTGTTTGAAAATTATTTAGGTTATGTATTCAGCTAGTAAATCACATAACCCTTGCAAGCAAGAACAATTCATATCAATTTTAAAAAAAAAATCAGATCAATTACGTATTCAGCTACTAAAGTTTATTTACAGGAACAGCCAGTTTTTATTTAAATTTTTAGTGAAAACATGCAGTTGCAGAATATAGAATGTTTGGTATTATTGATACTGATATTCTTTAACAAAGCTTGAAAATCAAATTCTAGCATTATAATATTTCTACATTGTTGATTTCTTGCATTAAGCCCCCAAAATAAATATATATTTGATAGTTCTTAATTTTTAAAGGAAAGAAAATTATTATTTTGTATAAAACGTAATTTCAATATTATAAAAAGCATTGATTTTTATAGTAACGAAAGGGATCGTGACCATTGCCCAGGCCGAACTCCATATGGGTTCTCACACGTGCATGTAAATGGCTCTATAATAACTTCATTAACATGTTTCCTTGATAATTTGGCTCATTTCTCCCGTAGGTCTGCCGTCTTCCCTGCATTAGGTCTCAACTGAGCTCTACGGGAGTCAAATCAGACGATCTTGCTGGCCAAGAAAGTGTTCGGAAAGCTTGAATACAACTCGAGCAATGCGTGTTAGCTGTTGACGAGTATCATATAGTTGAAAAACAAATCCGTGTTGACACACAAGAAATGACTGCACAACAAGTAAGAAATTCATTTACTTATTTCAAATTTAGGACAACTCACCAGAACATTAGTCCGTCAGTTAAAGAAAATATCAAAAGAAAAAGTTAAAGGTTTTTGCAAATATATATATATATATATATATATATATATATATATTGTATAATGTATAATGTAATAAAATGTATATATAATATATATATATATATATTATATATACATTTTATTTTTGGGGTTCGGAGGTTACACATTATCAAAGGAATGTTATTGTTTAACATAAAATTAAAACAAACCTTTATTGCATCAGCTTTGATAAGAAGTACCAGGGGCTCATATAAGAGCCAAATGCAAAATAAATGCTCCTTTTTATATAGGTCAACGCGTTTCTTTAATACATTCACAGCATCTGAAAAATAAAAATGTATTGAAGGAAATAGTACTTAAAATATATATGTGTGTGTGTGCATGTATGTTAATTTTTTTCACAATGTGTCTTTTTTGCTTCTTTTTAGATTGTAATTAAATATTTTCCATATTTCTACATAAATTTTCAAGATGTATTCGTTATAAATAACTATATATATGTAAAATTTACATGATGATAAATTAGATTTGTAAATAAAGCAAAGCTAAGCATCATTACCAAAAATAGTAGAGATGACATTAATGAGAAGACTGATGATTTAAATTCTTTATTACTTAAATTACTATATCAAATATATATATATATATATTGTTTTTTGATATACACACACACACACACATATATATATATATATAGTCAAAAATTTTCACGCGTTAAGAAGTTCACGGGAAATCTGAATATTTTGTGAAATATTTTCAAAAACCTTAATATTTTTATTAAAATTTTGCAACCAATAAGCAAAAGGAATCCAAAAATTTAATTTATTATTCCATTGTAGAATATTGTTACGCAAAAAAATATGGATTTCAGTTCCTTCCCTGCCAATTCGGTATTATGGCAGAAAAAATAATTTAAAGACAAAGATAGAATACGCCAAGCAATAATACCGAATAGATAGAGGTGACATTGGTGACAGACTTGATGGCAAATTTCATCGCCAAATCACCAAATTTAGCAAGAAAGCTATATTCCCCTTTACAAGTCAGGGACTCTCTAAGAAGTGCTTTCAGAAGACAGTATATGAGCTATTGTGTATCAGTGAGTGTACGTAAAATTAGTATGTATTCCAATGAAACTTGTGTACGAGTTTTGAACTCGTGTGAATGTGCGAACATTGAATTGACGCTGTTGCGTATTCATATATGCTTGTGCAAATTGCTGCAATGTTCAAGAAATTTTAATTGTTTGAGGGTCTCTGAGTAAAAATTGAGATGTGCTCCAAGAGAAATCTTTTGCTTATTGCATTAAAGCCTTAGACATTTGAATTCTGATCAACCAAGTAACAATATGGCTGTTTATCAGTGTATTGGAATGGATATTGCCGTTAAAAGTAAAAAATAAATAAACAATAAAAAACTAACGTCATTAAAATAAACCGATCAACACGTACAGAAATTGATGTTTCCATAATGTGCTGTAGCGCATCAAAAGGGATGAGTTACTGGTTCAAAAACTAGTTGTGATTGCTGTTATTTTTAGTTAACGCTGCAATTTTGCATCAAGTTGTCATCTTAATGAGACAATGATTCTTTATTACATACCAATACCAATGAACCATAAATATAGTAGGTTGCATTAAGTAAATCTGCTCTAAAGAAGGCAAACACGATCTTATTGGACGGGAAAATGATGACGATGATTTCTTATAGAATTCTTTGTAAAAGTAGAAACGATTTATGGAAAGTAATGCAGTGAGTCTCTTTTTTCCTAGTCTTTGTTATTAATACCTCATTTCCGATTTCTAACATTGGTACTTTTTGCAACACCCTCGTAGTTCTCACTAATAATTTCAGGAAAATTGCGATCAAAATCTTACTGAAAGTTGAAGTTTCAAATAATTCTCCAACTAAATACCTAAATCTGACAAGTACAAATTGTGAATTTAAGCTAATATCGTTGTATCCATCATAAAGAGTTATTCAGAATGAGCAATTCCATTTAAAACTAAAATTTTAATTTTTTTCCAACGTTTTTCTTCTGTATCCAAAAACTAAAGTTATAAAAGGACAGTTATTAGTTATGTGCATATTCTCCTCAGTATCGTAGAAAATTTTACTCAAATGTCTCAAAAAACGCTAAAACAATCATGGATTTCAATAATGGGTAATAGTAACATAATGGAAAAAGGCCAAAAAAGGCTACCTGCTGCAAAAATTTTTTAAAAATAGTCTAAAATGAAAAGTTAGTATGAAATCAACCTGATAAATATATATTTTTTCAAATATGAAATCAGACATTATAATGTATGTAAAATTAACAATATCTGCGATGTATCAATCAATTATTAAGGCGTAAATAATATTCATCATTTGATTTTTTTTTATGCCAAAATGTCTTTAATGTCACCCAGAATAATGAAAAAAAAATTTTTTTTTGTTTCAACTACCAGCTGACTGCGTTTTTGCTTCCAGAGAGAAATTTTTTTGTAAAAGTACAGACGATTCTTAATATTATAAGTACAAGAAAGCACAAAAACGTATTCCTTGCTCCAAAGAATCATTTTTAAATTAAAATTTATGTACATCGTATCTTTTTGAGCATTGTGTATTTAATCATTAACCTTTTCATTCAGATCCTGATGAATATTAAGTTTTGTTGATGATCTTGAACACATATGAAAGGGTGAAAAAAAGAGCTCAAATAATACTTTTTACGGATGAATCAATTTCTCTCATGAGCTGCTTTAAACATGTGAAAACACCCAAAACTCATTCGGATAAATTCTTTCAAAAATCAAAGATATAATATAGATATTTCATAATTATCAAGAAAATGATAAACTAAAAACAACATATTTGATGTTGAGAGCAAATATTATCAATTTTAGATGCGTTTATTATGCTTTGAAACAACTATTATCTCGATTATAATAGAGAATTGTAATTACTTTTTTCATAGAGTTTGTTTGAAATTTAAAATTTACTTTAATCTTACAAATCGACATGTTATATGTCATTTAATTCAAAGACGCTTTAAAATCTAAATTTACTTTAATACGACCAAATGCAAGACAATGTCTTTCATATTACAAGTATTTAGTGATATCCTGTATCATTATTCTCTTGTCAAACATATATGAGGAGGCTATTACTTCATGTACATACTTACAATATGTAATAAATTTACGAGAATTAATATTTAAACACTTATTTTATGAACAAATCAAAATTATTATGAAATTTCTTATAAACTATTGTCTTGGAACTGTAATCCCTATTATGGCTCTTTTCCTCTTTTTTGAGTTCTTGACTATTTTGTGTTACGATCAACTATTGGTACTTGGTGACGTCTATAGGTTGAATTAGTGACTAAATTTGACGCCAAATGCTTTTATTGAGAATCTAAAAGTCTTAAGGCTCAGGGAAATTTGGAGTTTGATATTTAATGAAACCTTTAAAAAGTTAGATTCCTCGCCAGACTATAAAAAGCGAACAGCTGCTCTGAAGTGAGACATAAGAGTTGGTCACTCTATCCAACGTGGTATAGTTTAGTGAACTCTGCCATAATCTTTTCTACGGTCCGTGCGCTTTTGTGATTCAGTTATACAAATGTATTTCTCATATTTGAATTTATGGCTGCTGATTGTAAATTAAATTATGTCCTTTCAAGTAATCCACGTCATCTCCTTCTTTTGGTAAGCGATACGCACAATAATATTATGCAAATATATTAAATCTAAGTAATTACTTCTTCCTTTCCTTTCACTCTAATATTGGATTATTTTATTTACATCAATGTAATATATTATGTTCGAAAGAACAAATGTCTCAAATATCCAAAAAATATTTTTAAACATCTGCTTAAATTAGATAACAATTTCATTACGATAGAAATGGAACTTTTTTGTTCTTTCGCGTGCACATTATAAAGAATTAAAATATACGCAGAAGAATATATAGATTTGGGAAATAATGTACAGTAATTCCATAACATCAACAAATTCAAAGGGAAATATCGAATTTCTTAAATTGATTATAAACTTCTGTAACCATCACACAGTATCCATCCTTATTCAAAGTAAACAAGAAACAGATGATTGAATATCTGTTCACATATTTCAATAATTTTTAAAGTGCGAGCACTTATAACGTGTTGTTGTGTCGTCGAGCAATTGAGATTTTGTATAAAATCTCCCTATTAATGTTTTTCTCCGTCCCAATCTTAAGATAGGATCAAATGTTCATTTAATAACCCGTATGAATACTGTTTGTATGAATAGATTTTTTCATAGAAACATCAAACAATTTAAGAAAATTGAAATTCTTTCTTTTCAACTCTCTAAATATATCAGGTCACAATTAAAACACTTGTAATAAATTCAATCTTCTTAATATAAATTGGATGTCTTAGGTGGTGCAAGAATCTTAAACTTATTAATCATCTTTAGAAAAATATTTAAAAAATTCCTTTAAAAAATAATTTTTAAAAGATTGATTTATTATTAATTCGAAATTAGCTGAAAAGGTGGATAAAATGCTAATGATGAAATGCCGAATTGAATCTGGACAAGAAGTCAGGACACGAGTATCTTTTTCACCATACCGAATTTGGCTGGTAACAAAAGAGCAAATTATGTATTATTATAGTTTAAAAGGGTATTTCGTTGATGCTCAATTTTGGGGATGGAATAATAATTTCGGAAATTTTGAATGGAAGAGTTATAAATATCACAGATGGGCTGTTGCAGAAATTTGAAGCATTTCTTTGAAAATGTAGTTTAAAAGTAAGACGTTTAATCAGATATCATTAAATGATTAATTTGAAGCAGAGTTTTAAACATACAACAAGAAACAGACAATGTGTAAGAATAACAATCTCCAAAAAATTATTAATTAAAACAAATTTGCCTTAAAGTTACCTCTTCTAAAGGGTCTATCTTCTTTACGTTTGGTTCTTTTTGGTAAAACGTGGACGACTATATTACATGATAGCTTAACAACCCTTCTCTGTGTTTCACTTTTATTCATGTCAAATAAGTTTCAAATTTTTTGTAACTTTTTGATCACAGATGTACATTATGAGGAATAACAGAGCCAGATTTGGTTCTTATCCCCTATTGGCAACTTAAAATTGATTTTGTAAAAGAAAATTGCAGAAAATTTTGAAAAATATCACTTTGAGGTTTCAGTCGTATTCACCCTTACTTTCCAAGCCCCAAATGTTCCGCTTCTGCTCCTTTCAATTTTTGCTCAAAGTCGTCTGCACAAAACGGCTTCCTTTCATATATATATATATATATATATATTAGGCCCAAAATTTGCAAAAAAACTGTATTACGTTTTTTTTAACTGATTGATTTCGAAATATCAAATTGCGTTAAAATGCTCATTAAAATCTTTTGAGCAAAACAAGTTTGAGGATAATTTGCTTTATCTGTTGGAAAAAACAAAAAATTGTGAAAAAAAAGAGTGGGGAGGGTGTTAGAATATGATATCTCAAAACTGACCATAGAAGTTTAGTTCAGGATCCACGTTGAACCGTAACAATCTTCCCAAAATGATGTCCTTTTAGCTGTTTTTAATCCCAGGGAATAAAAAGAACCGAAAACCTAACTTAACCTAAGACTCCCTTCCGTGAACATAGGTTGTCTACAGTTGTATATGGTGTCTTCTTTAAAGGATAAGATTTAATTTGATGTGTCATGAGCATTCTGAATATTTTGAATTTCTGAATGAATATCCACATAAAAATAAAAAATTTCTTTTCGAAACGATAAATTATATGATAAATTAAGTTCTCAATTAATAGTACTATTGACTGTATTACAAACAGCTCCAATTTACTACTCATTTTTTCGCCCTTCCCTTTTTCCCTCACAAATAGTCAGTTTCACTTGTTCCATCGTAGAGAAAGATTAATTTCATTATTTTTAAGCTGGATACGGCCATTACGTCCAATCACTCTTTTAGGAAGCCATGTTCCTCGTTCATTAGAGCAAGCCATCTTCTTATCGCGGAAAATAGGTACATCTAAGTATTTTTTATTCAATAATTATACATCTTCCAAATTGTGTTTAAATTTATTAATAATAGTTTGATGGGGAGGTACTTCCTAATCTTTGGTAAACGCACTTTGTATACTAAATTGTTCCAACTTCGACCGAGAATTTAAAATTCATTTTAATTAATATGGTTTCTGTAAAACCTCTAATAAAAAATTTTTTTCTTGAACCAAGACAATTTTATTTTTACGAGTACTCCTCATCATTTGACGTTAGATCAAAACTACAAGTTTTGTCGATGATAGCTTTTTGTGTTGCTTCTGACTGGGAAGTTATTGATCAAAAAATCAATCGATAGAATACAATAAAATGTGAAAGAATAAAATAAAGGCAGGGACTTTCTTTTCCCACATAATTTTTTTTTATGTATTTTAGTGATTCGTCAGTGAATTTACAGATGTTTAAAGAATACTTTAGAGCGTTCTCCAAAATCAGCGGCAAGGTGCTATTGCATAGGCATTTTTCCTCTCATTTTCACTCATTCGGATGAATCTGACGTCCCTTTGAAACAAATATATTTGTCTAGTTTCCAAAAGAGTTCAAAATACCATTTATTTAACACAAGATGACACATATATGAACAACTTAAGATCAATTATTTGTAAAATTCACACTAAATTGCACTGACAGATTCTAATTATTTAATACGCTATTGACATAATACATAATATGTCTTCTATAAAACCTTTAACAAAAAGTTACAGACAAAACAGTCGCTTCCGGTTTTGTATAAATCTCTTATTCGAATGAGGTGCAGGTAGAACCAAAAACAGATTTTTATATCCTTAAAACTGAGTTTGGTTTTCAGATTAGAAATTTAAACATTCTCTAAAGACAGGCGAATTTTGTTTGTTGTTATATACATTCAGATAAATAAAAGCATTTACTTTTCAACAAATGAGTCAAAAGTACGGGTAATGCCTAATTCAGCTTTTCTTTTAAAAAATTTTGCACCAGAATAAGTTTTTTAAATAATTTTGAAACCAGTATATTTTTTAGACGTACGCCGCATAATAATTATTACAAAGGAAATAGAGAACATATTTAATATTTCTAAAATCTCTATAATCTAAATCTCTAAGCTCTAGGGTCTTTTCAAAAACAAACGGCAGAAGTCATAGCGCATGAATAGAATCCTTTTCGGAGCATATGCAAAAATCATTTTCGATCTTCTTCATAAAAGCGTTTCAAAATTCAATGGGATAACCTTTCTTCGGACCCAATGACTGAGAGTTCGAAACACCATAGGCACTCCACGATCAACTATAGCCCTTGAAAATATAAATAAGTAATTGTGTGTCATTATGTTTATATTTCCGTAGTGAATAATTACATAATTTATTTTATATTACGTATTATGTTGGGATACTTACTGATATGTAAAGCATACTTCCCACTAGGTCTTTCACTTGTAACCAATTCTATCAAAATGCCAAAGACATTGAAAAAATGTGGTCTGTCCCCGGGCATGAGCTGACAGTACTTCTGTCTCCAAAAGGAATATTTTACGATGATAAAGAAGATTCCACACAAAGTAGTAGTCAGGATGATTATTAACATTCTGTTAAATTTATAATCTAATAATAAAGAAAGAAGTTTCAAAATTATATGATGATGTGATAAGTTTAAAATTCTATCGCTTCAATGTAATATATTTCAATACCCATCCTATTTATCGAGTCAGATTTCGATTCTTTGATTGCGTAGCATTATTGCGTAAATTTATTTTCGATTCAGAAAATGTATTAACTTGCTCATCATTAATGCTCCTTTTAAGTCTTATAGAATGAATAATACAAGTGTGGAAACTATGTAAATGTTTTTTTTTTCTAAAACAATAGAAAGAATATAGTAAAAGTTATATAATACATATAAACAGCAAAATATTCAGATATTCAGAAATTGTATGGCAAAGCTTTAAAAAAAATCTCGGGTAGAATAGTGCATTCACACACACACATTGCAGAGTTTTCAAAAATGACAGAATTTAAAGTAATAATGCTTACATAAAAAGGTAAAAGTTCACAGCGACTTCCAATATCTTTGTGTTAAAAGCAGTTTCTTTTCAGTTTTAAAAGTAATAAAAATTTCGGTACGAAACATTTTGTGCGAAAAATAGCTAATATTTATCGTTATTGTTCAAAGCTTAAATCAATTTTTTTGTTCATCAGAAAATTTATAAAGTAATGTTTCGAATAAGATTAGTACAACATATTTATTGTTAGTTTCATATAATATAATCAAAACTCATTGATTACAAAAAGAAAAAAGTTTTAAATTTATTTTACCTCTTCATGTAAAGTTCGTTTAGAAAAGAATTGTTTGTAGTTATTCTAACTTAATGGTTTTTCACAAATACTAACAGTATATTTTCATTAAACTTACTAGTATTTATTTGTTTCAGGTGTTAAGGTTTTTTTATACTTAACAATTCGATCTAAATTTATTCATTTAACTCATTTAACTAAAGGTTGTTAGAAAAAGAATGCGTACATGAAAAAAAATTAACTTGAGCTGTTACAATAAAAAAAATAAACTTGTTGAATAAATAACAAGATTGTTAGACTTTAAAGAAGGGAATTTTTTAAAAAAAACTAAATATGTATGTGTGTGTGTTAAAGGAAAAATAATTCAAGAAGTAATCATTAAAGAAAAATTACAGTAAAAAAGAGTTGGTGTAAAATCCTTTTAAAAATAAATCTACTAAATATTTATAGAATTTCATGTTCAAGAGAAGTTTAACTCGTTTTCCTATTCAGATAATATATAATATTTGTTAGAAAAGCAATGTAAAAATTCTAACTTGATATTTTCAAATATTAACGGTAAAAATAGTTTTTTTCCCAATAAACTTACTGATGATCAAATGTAATTATTTCATTATTTAAGATTTTTTATACTAAGCACAAATCAATCGAAATATATTAATTCATTGAATTAACCAAAATTGCTGTTAAAACGTTATATGCATATAAGAAAAAAATAAGCCTGCTGAATATTTCCATAATTTCGTGCTAAAACGCAATAGTTTCAGTCTTCTAAGAATCAAGTTAAACTCAATGGGTAAGAAACAGCTGTTAAATTTCTTTTCCTATTCATATAAAAGTGTGTTTCTTATAGTCTATTCATTTGAATTTTCTATTCATTTGAATTTTCTATTTATTTGAATTTTCTATTCATTTGAATTTTCAACTAAATAATACTTAATCAAGTATAAATAATTGTACATTCAAGAGCTTGCAGACATGCAAAATAAATATGATTGTAAACAGAATAAGAAAAAAATTTAAAATATATTCATTCAGTTCATTCAAACGAAAAAAAAAGTACTAAGTAAATATTTAATTCCTAAACCTTATGCGAAGAAATCAAAAAAATACCTTCCAATTAATTTAGATTAAAATATATTCATTCTGTTCATTCAAACGAAAAAAAAAAGTTTATTAAATAATGATATCCAACTCAACCACTTTGCGTGCAAAAGAATCATTTATTCAAAATACATTCCTTCTAACTCGTGTGAAAAAAAAATCTTTTAATTTATTCTCAGTAAAAATACTTTTAATTTATCGAGTAAAAAAATATGTTTAATTCATTTATTCTAACTATATTCATTTCACTGGAATAGAACTTATATATCAATACAACGAACTTATCGCTTCGTAAATAACAATCCCAAAGATAACGGGGTGGGATCCTTTATCGATACAGTAGGTACACATGATAACCTTATCTGTATATACAGACCAACGCGGCCGGAAGGGGAGGGGAGTATGACGTCACTTCCGCCTTGCGGTTTACGGCGCTTACTTCTACCATCCCCTAACACTACCATAATTCCGATCTTATTTTTGATTCCCTTTTTATATATTATTCCGAATTGAAAACTATTGTATATCTCAACTGACTTATAAATTTAAAATTCGAAAAAATTATTTCTGAATTATTTCCCGAATAATCTATATCATTAGGAATATATATAGCGTTCACTTACTGCTTTCAACTAGAAGGTAACAATTTTCTTATGAGTTCATAGCTATATACCATTTCTTTTAGATGCTGGTATATATTTAAAAAAAATCTTGTTTTTTTTTCTTCATAAGATATAAAGAATATTTTTTAACTGAACACATGTACGTTTAAGAGATTTGATTTTTTTATCATCTTAATCCTTATCTGTAAGCATAAATTTTCATCTTTAAATAATTGTATCTTAAATTTTAGGTGTCTCTAAATAATTGTATTGAGAATGTAATATCGCTTATGGGTAGCAAGAGTTTCCAAAAGTTACTTTTTTATACAAATTAGATCACTGATATGCTTGTATTTCACATACCTCATAAGGAACAAGTGAAACAGTAAAATGATATAAAGTATGAATATTTATGTAATATAACTTATTTATTGACTTGATGTACCTTTTCATATTGAAATATTATATCTAAATGAATATAATAAATGGAACGTTTGATCTTGTTTAGAGAATTTCCGCAGTCCTGGTTTTTCTATGTGTAAATATTTGTATTAAGAAAAATCTAACACAAGACTGAAATTTTTTTAAAGAAAATTGTCCTCTAAATATGTACATGAAAACTCTTATTTTAAGCCTTTGGTGAGAGAGATATTGTAGAAGAATCTTAGAATATTTATAAACTGATAGATGTTGAAACCTAACGTGTCAAATATCGAATGTTTTTAAAACAAACAGTATTTTCGTTAAATACTTATATTGGAAAATTTTTTTAAATTAAAATACGTAACATAATGCAGAATATTAAGGACTTTTTTAAACTAGAGTTAACTATTTATGTAGTGTAGAGACCGAAATCAAAATTAAAATTTGATTTGAGAATAAGTGGGAAAATAATTATTTTTTGAATTGTTACTACGGTCTGAAAAGGAAGGCATGATATTTTAGACTTGAAAAAATTCACAACTGAGCAATGTGTTAAAGTAAACAATCCTTGTTATTCAAATAAAGGTTACCTTCTTAGCAAAAAGGGGTAGATGTAACTTATTGGTCGTGTTCGGAACTTGCAGTTGAGGTTGCTTCAGTCGAATCATGAGAATAGTCATACATAAGCGAAATAGAATGTAAAAGAATGAGAAGAGAGATAGATGATAAAATATATATTGCATAACTGTCGACTCGTTTGTTTCATACATAATTTCACACAAAAAGATGTTATTCAAAGCTTTTGATTTTAAACCAAATCTTTCAATGGAAAAATTATACGCTTTTACATTTTCAGACTTTACTATATAACTTACTCTTGAAATGATACATATTGAAACTAGCAAAATGTATCGCAAAATTTTGAGAAAAAGAATTATAATTTAACACAATAATGTAGATATTAGTAAAAATTTTAATAAAATATGTTCAACATGTTTAAGGAGAAATCCTTATTAGTTTAAATATTCAATGAAAAATAACCAATCAAAAATCCTTGAAATAATCAATCACTCTTAGTTAATATAACACAGTTAAACAAAAATTTACTTTTTATTTTTCTTTCTTATATTATTTCTATTATTTCAAATGTATATATTCCTGAGTACATAAAAAGCACAACAGTTGGTTCTTATTTTTATTAAATTAAAGATATATATTATGAGTGTTCAACAAAATGTTCAATTTACCTGCAATATACTTTCACTCATCCCAAACAGCAGAGCAGACTTTTAATGTATTAAAGTAAGTACATTATACATATCCTTTAGTTTATATTGTTTTTCGGTTTCTTCTCTAATGATGAACCACCTGTTGTCAGTAAACATTTGTGCATTTCGTTCCGATCGGAAACGAGACTCCATTGCGAAACCCGAAACATATCTTACAGGAAAGGAGCTATATTTATATCCATTGTGAAAGAGTAATGTTCTTAGCTCAGGCTAAATACACCAATAAGAAATCTCAATTGATTTGCTTTCTCAGCAGATCGAAAAATGGCATGACGTTTGGAATGTCAATTCAAAAGAATGAAGAATGTTTTATCATCTTTTTCATTAAAATTGTTGAAGACTGTTTTGACTACCGCTTTGTATGGAAATGAGTAAATCAATATCCAACACATTACACTCCTGACACTTTCTTCCTAGCAATACAGCTTTATTCTTTTTTAAATACAAATTGAGTACAACCTTGTTTGTGTTATCAAATGAGGTTTGACGTGTTTCCCCGATGGAATGTGACTCTTGTCTGGTTCCACTTTTCAGACTACAAGCTAGCACGCATTATCATCAACTAAAGAATAATTAATAGGTGACTATGATACAAAACGTACGTCACTGTGCTGGTCTTTTTAAGAATCGATGTTGAGATACTGAAAGGGCTTTTACTTCTTAAAATTAGTTTTTTTACTATTGTAGTCACACGTTCAATTATTTATAAGATATCTAGGATCCCTTCGTGTCATAGATATGGCTGAAGGCTTTATAAACCCCTTTTACTTTCATCTACTCTTGAATTCCGGTAGAAAGAAAACAACTAAAATATTTCTTCTATGACTGTTACTGATCACGAAATAAACGTTCGAAATAATATTAAAAGGAAGAAAAAATGCTTCTTCTCTGTGTAAGGCTTACTAATTCCCCTCAAATGAAACAAAAGCTATCTCTAGAATTAACTCTCAAGGTATTTTAAATGCATCCATTTGTAAGATTTTTAAATGCTATACCAATCCAATATTTATTCCAAAGGAACGATAAACTTCTCATAAACTCATAATCCCTAATTCAACTCATATTATAGGCACCGAGACATATAATATCACTCACTTACAAAGTTTTTTGTTGTTTATGGAAGCAAAGCGTTTTGAAAGGCATTCATGTAACGTCATGTGATATAACATATATAATGGAATGAAGAACAAACTTCACTTTTTGCTAAACATTTTCGAAAATCACACATAAATGATAACTTACTTTTTTTTCAGTTTAATTAATCAAAAAATTATTCAATAATATACAACAAAAGGCAAATTATACCAAAAATAGTTCAATATAACATTATAATTAATGTCTTCTTAATAAACATGCATTTTTCTTAAAATAATTTTCAAAAAAAAATTCGCATAAGAAAAATAATTGGGAATGTCTCACCATACATCTATTAGTCCGTTCGACGTCTGTGGATGGCATTATTTCCCGACTTTGACATTCATGGGACGAGTCTCTTCTGCCTGTACTGGAAAAATCTTATCAATTTACCTCATGCAGAGGCGTGTTTTGTGACGTATCGAATTTTACACATTTTTCTTTCTGGGCTGTGTCACCAATACGCAAGTTTCCTGTTTTCTTTGGTTCACTGTGGGAAGAGCGGCATTTCTCTTATTCTCAAAGGTCTGACTTCTTTTCTGTTGACTGGTACCTGACATTTATTTTTTTACATATAATTCTCTCTTCCTGCGTTATTTTCTCTCTGTTTTTTTAAAACTAATACTTATGCATTCAAATCATCGGATTCTTCTTCATCCTCTGAATCTTTCTATTGAGGCTTCCTTGTCCATGTGTGTGACTTAATTTAATTTGGATATTATCTTTATATTTATATTTTCTGCTTTATACTATTTTTTACTGCATTCTCAATTCTCTTTGCTTTTCGTGACATATTTTCATGTCTCGTTTTCTTTAACTACAATGCATATTCCATTCTTTAGTTTTTCTAAATTATTAGACATTTTAAATATTACCTTTTTTGAATTAATTTGCTTATCAGATGCTAACAACAATTATTCTTCTTTTCCAATAAGGGATTCACTTATAACTTTAGGTAACTTCTCATTTTCGTCTAGAATTTCAGCAAACTTCTTATCTTTCTTTTCCAATTCAAAATCAAACTCGTTGAGACTGAGATTATTTTTAGTGGGCCATTTTCATTTCTTTTTTTTTTTCTTTAGTTAAAGCACAGATAATATTCCTTAACGTTTCTAATTGATCAGACAAATTTGAAATATTACCAACTTTTAAATTAATTTGTCTCTAAAATGCTGATAAATTTTTTTCCTCTAATGGTAATATTCTTTGCTTTAATATTATTTAATAGGTTCTCGTTCTCATTTTCCTTCTGAAGTTAATTTCTATTCAAGGATAGTCATATATTCGATATTTTCTTCTTTTTCCTAAGAAAGTTTTTATTCTAGTTACACGCTCACAACTATCTCTTCTGAACTTTTAATTTTTCTAATTTTCGTAGTCTTGCACAATCATGTCTCTCCCTTTCTAATTCTGTCTTCTATTGTTCTATGGAGATCATTTATTCTTTTTTAATTCGTTAAAACAATGATAACAATTTTATGTGGCTGCGAAGCGAGTTACAAAATATATTAAAATTGATGAGGGAAGTAAAAACTACAAAGGATTAAAATTTCATTCACAAAATGAAAATAAACAGTAGACAGGAGCCTTAACGAAGCTCTAAAAGTAGTATTAACATAAGTTTCTATTCTTAAAATCATCATTGATTCTTATTTGATTAATGATATCTTTTTGTAGACGAATATAAATAGCGTATAATAGTTTTCTGGAACTTTTGATTTTCTTTCAAATGAACATTTTCTTCATAATGTTATAAATCGTGGAAAAAAGCTTTATAGACTAAGTATTATAAACTCGTAGTAATTTGTATCATCTCTACGATGAATTAAAATACTTCAGTCATTAACTTTAATATTTCTTACGAAAAGTGAAAAGATAGCAGTAAAGCAATCGATAAAACGAAAACAACTATGGAAAGAAATGGCTGTTGAAATTTGAATGAGCTAAACCTTAATAGTTACAAAAATTATAAAGGCTATTTGATAAAAAAGAATTATCAAAATATTTAAATGAAATCAACGGTTTGAGCGGAATTTTATCTGCAATTGAATTGAAACTTGTTATCAAGAGGAAAACGTGTATTGTGAAAATCGCCACATTTAAGTTAGATCCAAGATGTCAGAAGTTTTCACATTTTTCTCAGAACACTCTTGTGTTGTTCAGTCCAGGAAAAAGTACACGTTTGCAAGGTACTATGTAAGATTTATCCATTTTATTATATTTAGCGACTCCGTCATATTCCTTAAGCCACTAGCTTGTGTCTTGGACAATATCTCCGCAAAACACAAAGGGATTTCTGAAATATTCATATAAAGTATCAGAAGCATTGACTTGATATTAATCTCCGTGGCCATTTTCTTTGATGCATGTGCTCTTTTAGTTGGAATATACAGCCCAAAAGCAGGAGAATTATTTTGCAGACGATCACTCTAATGTGCGCGGTTACGGTGTGTAGCAGTGGTTGTCTTGCAACACTCCGAAGATTCGATATTTTGTCCTGCTACACAATGGATATCCGAATAACGTGGCTTATAAAGGTACGTGCCTACCCCAAAATCACCTTTTTCTTGAAAATTTTCCGCAATTTTCTTCACTACTTTTTATTAAAGTTCACAAGTTTACTATTTCAAAAATGGTTTGCATTTTTATCTTGGGTAGTTAGTTAATGAATTAATAAAGTATATGTAATTTTTTAAGAAATAATATCTTTATTCCCATTTTACGGAAAACTGTAATTTTAATTTTCCTTGTGCACAAGAAATTTCATTTTCTCTTGTATTTTATATAATCAAATTAAATTTTACCACATCATTATTTTGTACATATCTAAAAATGTTGTGAACTTCGAACATAGCTTTCAAGTATATAATTATTTATTTTAGAGTTACTTATATTTAAAAATTGATATATATATATATAAATATATTGTACATTTGTTACGTTTATAAGTTTTGGTATATCTCAGAGAAAGTTTAAGATATAATTACATTTTTTCTGTTTCTCAACACAGATATATGTATATTAAATATATTATTGAATCAAAGAGTAAAATCTAATGATAAAGTTTGTCGTATGCACTTCAGTATAAATGTTAATTCTTACTAAATTTTAGCAAATGTGTCAAAAATTTGAAAAAAAATTATAAAATGAACTTTGAAAATACAATTTTATAGATCATTATTACTAAAACATAAGTGTTTTACAAACATTAAAAAAAAGGGGGGGCGAAAGTAGGCACATATCTTTTAAAATAGAAACAACTACATTTGGCTGAGTTCTGTCTGAGACTAAGAATGAACAGCTTTCCATATTACAGCACACTATTCCAGTACTTTGAATGTTTGAAGAATTCAGCATGGTTGTACTTTATTCAACACTCTCATGTTGTCAGTAATGGGTTTTGAACCCAGAAAGTTTCATTCTGTGAGACGTAATTTTATCTTCAAGTGCCATCGGTGCTTGATAGTTTCGTCACTATATATATATATATATATATATATATATATATATATATATATATATATATATATATATGTAATCCACAGATACATTTTTCCTGATAACTCAAACCTGCTACCAGTAAAATTAATAAAATGTGTATTGCATATATTTTTAGGAATGGGTAAAGCAATGTCAGCATCCAGCATGAAATAAATAATGTTAAGCGTTATTTTTATAGAGTACACCATAATTTTTTTTCCTGCATTTTTTAATACTACGTTAAAGCTCACTAGTTTGAGAGATTGTAGAGAGAAAGAGCTCTCATAGTCGTTTAGATTATTCAAAAAGTTCGGCAGTCATTGGAAAGTCGTCATCAACAAGATGGAGATTCTTTAAGCTTGGAAATCTCAAGTGAAGGAGGATCGATGGTCACAAATAGCACCAAAGTCCTGGACGTAGAATCAATTCCAAATAAGTAGTGCTATCACTAGGACTATAGTTGAGGCTACTTATGAGCGACACTTACACAGGATCGCTACTTGGTATTTGCTACTTGGTATTTGCTTTGCTACAGCGCAAAAGAGATGGTATTAAGTGCATGACGACATAATCAGATAACGTCTACAGAGTTTCTCTTCCCATTGCTACTACGTCTGGAGTAAGAATTTTCAGACAAACATTATACAAGCACAGCAGAGTCGGGATTTTCACGTCCGGTATCATGTAGTGTGACTCCCATTTCGCGTATCAAACAGGTGATTCTGTTTTTCTTGAAGCCGAACAATTATCGAAAATTGACATCCTTTCCATTGATGAATTCTGGAATCAGCACAGAAAATGATTCTGTATCTTGCTATGAACCCTCTAAATTATAGTGAGAAAGAAATCCTTGTCTGAGGCGATATCGTGTTCGGTAGTCGTACACCACTTCAAGTCTTTGATATGTGTAGTATCACGGAACAGCGCAAAAGAGATGAGGTTTTTGAATCTTATGTTTTATCCGGTTTTCTGCACGCGCAGACTTCCATTTTATGGACAATTATGCGAGGCTGTACAAAGTTTCCATTGTTGATAATTTTTTTATGAGCAGTATGGACTAGTCCAAGGATTATCTGGATTGTTGTCCTACAGAACATGTAGAGGATGGCGTAACAAGACTTATTTAACGACGTCACTCCCTCCCAGAACCCTCCAAACATTGAAAATGGTTCTTTAAAAGAGTGGGAGTTTTACTGAAAAATTCCGACACTCCCATTATTAGTGTGACGGTTCCTTGTGATGCTAGTATAACAGTGCACGATTGCCACACTCCATATTGGGCGGACATTTTTCGAAGAAAAGTGCATCATTATTTGACCGCTTTTGATGTAATCTATATATGAACAAATAATTTGCTTTTCCTATTTTGTTATGCTGCTATATTTACTTTCTCTCATAGTAGTATCTCTCTTTTCGTTACAATAAACCTTTGGTTCAACTTAGAACAATGTTCAAGTAAAAGTCAGAACGTATGTAAAGATATTCGTTACGATATGCTCAGTATATCGCATATCGTAACGATTGACGATGACTGGTCCACGATTGACGATTTGTTTTCATCACCAGAATCTCCAACAGAATGAATGGTGATTCAATTGTATATCGGTTAAAAATTTTGTTGTAACTTCAAACAAATTCGGAATTATTGGAAAAAGAAGTTTTTGAGGTACTTTGTATTGCAAATTCAATTAAGTATAGAATGTAGTACGAAAAATAGCTCTGAATAGATTAATTCAAGAGTCTTCATGCCATTTTGATATTTTAATAACGTTAGAACTTAACAGCAATAATAATAAAACAGATAAAAAATATATCAAGGTGTTTAATCAAGAATTTTCATCTGTATATTAGCAAATCTAGAATATTGCATGCCAAGAAGAAAATAAATTCAAGTGCCTCTTACAAAATCCATGAAGACTTAAAAACGTCATTATACATTAAGGTATCATACAAAATATTATGTCGAGTAAGATTATGAAGCACTTAAGGAAGTGATGTTCCAACATTGGCCACTAACTGAAATCTGGTGGCAGAAAACACTCGTAGAAAACATTCCTTCTCTCTTTCCCTGTTGGATACGTTACTGATCAGTGGCTCAGTATCATTTTTACAACACTCAGTGTTACTCTTGCTAGATGATTTAACGCAAAAGCATGTGTTGCCAAAGTGATTCAAAATATTGACATCTTTGAATACCGAAAAAAAATCGACTTATTAATATTTCAGCCTTTTACTAAAAGCCACTGAACTAAGATGTGCTTTTTAAATGCTGATTAGAGAGATATGCTTCAAAATTCCGCATACGCTATTGCGTAATGCTTATCCCAATTTTATCAAGTGTTTTTTAAATTATGTAACATCTTATTTAAAGTTATCACATTGTTAAAAATGTTAGATAAAATCAAAAGTGAACTTTTATTACGTTATGTAAAAAAGTATATATTTATGGCGTAAAATTTTACATTTTCAAATTGTATCTATTACGATTAAAATGAGACTGATTGTCGCCAATTGTAGAATCCCATTGCATAATCTATTGAAAAGGTAGTTTACATTTTATATCACCGTTTCATTGGAACAATTGCCAATCAATGTACCCAGAGAGATCCGTAAAAGGGAAGAGAACGCTATGGGGTGTAGAATCGGGGTGTAAAATGAAATTGTACCCTTCAACATAACCACTATTTGTCAGGAACCGACAGCCAGATGTGTAACCTTCTGCTATCATGCACGTCTCTAGACACATCTTTGTTGACAATCGGGGCTTAATTCAAAACGGTACTCATTGCTGAAAACAATTCTACTTCATTCTGTGAGTATCTATACGGAATGCTCCTAATATTAATGCAAACACACCTGACGAAGTATCATGTTGAAGAACATTTAATGGAAGGGCTTCCTTCTCTTCAGCTCCTATTCAATGAATCATCCATCGATAGATGATAATTGCTGTCAGAGGTGTTTCGTTTACACGTCCTTTCGTTTGTAAGTAGGCATCAAGTGCTCTGACTATACAGCGGACAATCGCTTAGCGTTAACATAAAGTAAAGCAGGTTACTCTCGGTCAATCTCAACCGTCTTGATGCTTTGTAAGGCCATAGCACACCCATTTCTGTCAATATTACTGAATAGAAGCCCGAGCAACTTGCTCCCTTTAATCTAATTGCATACCATATCTGATATCTGCTCATCCTAATCGCAAATTAATACATACCGTCGATTAACTTCAATGGAACCTTCATTCGCATGGAAGTTACGTCTCAGCATTGGAATGTTCATCCGGCTGATATATCTTTGGCCACTTAAAGTTAATCATATGCATATTATATCCTCCTATTTCAATACTTATTACTCTATGCATCGTTTTTTAGGTTTACGTGTATATATATATATATAAAATTTCCCTTAAATTTAATAATTTTCTCTATTTATCCTATATTTTAAGTACCATAGTAATAAGTGTATCGTTATTTCGTTATCTCATTCATTTTAATCTTTTAAGGCTCCCGTCCAACCGCCATTTTGATTTCGTGGACGTAATGTTAATCCTATGGAATTTTGACTTTAATTCTCACATCTTTATTATTTGATCTATTTGAATGCAATAAAGTGCATTTGAAAATACAAAGAAAAATAATCAATGTTTCTGTGGAATTACTTTTATCCTAAGATTTTTAAAAATATTTTTATTCTTATTTTAGTTATTCATTTTTGAGTTTTCCGGTCTTTAAAGAATATTTTCAAATATTTTTAAAAATGGGAGAAAAAAATAATTCCCCAGAAGCATTAACTATTTTATCTCTTTCAGGTGCACTTTATTGCATTCAAATAGATCAAATAATAAAGATGGGAAAATTCAAGTCGAAATTCCATAGGATTAACATTGAGCTGATGAAATCAAAATGGCGGGTAGACGGGAGCCTTAATTTATGCAATCACGCTATTTCCAAAAATACTTAGATTTGCATTTTCTACGGTCTGATCTAATAGGGATGTTCCCCTACTATCCACTCAGATTCCATATAGAATACCTAAAGATCCCTACTTGTATTACCATGTAATTTGTATTTTCCTAATTTAACTTATCTTGAGAAATGAACAGGGAAATGTTTCTGTCTTTTTTCACCTAATTCTCAAAGTAAGTCGAAGAGCGTTAGCTCCTCCGCTAGCCCCTCTCTCTTGTGTGAAGATACAGTTACAAACCAATATAATACTGTGAGTACTTTATTATTTATGTTTGTTTCATCAAATGTACTAAATTATCCTAAGATGGGAACCTCAACAAATAGTGATGCAACAAAGGACATAATACACGATTAAAGATCAGGCTACCCTGAAAGAAGAAAAAAACGAGGATGGTTCAAAAAATAAATGTATTTGAAGGCAGATGGTATCATTAAGGTAAATTGCTATTGCTGTTGGGTATTGCCATTTGTTAAATGTCCAACCGGTATTTAACAGCTAATTTGATATTGATTTATAAATTAGGTTTGATTTGGTAGTCATTTGCTGATTTGTCGAAGTTTGCGGCGTCGATTTGTCACCGTCGATGAAAACTGGATTCCTGGATATAATCCGGGAACCAGGTTTTATCATTTTTATTCCATATCATTAACCTATAATTATATATGATGAATGGAAAACGTAAATTTCTGTATATAAATTGCTTTATTACATCTTCTGGAGATGAAAATTGTAAAACAAAAACTTATCATGATTTTTTTAAGTCCCAGGAACAATTTATGAACCGTTTTCTGAATGGTTTTATCAACTTTATTATTCGCAGTCCAAGCTAAAGATACAACCTATTGGATGAGAGACTTTGAAAAAAAAATGTTTTGTACTTCTTAGAATTATTAAAGTTCATCGTTGCCTCTCGTACTGAATTGATTCTTAAAATGAAATTGGCCGTAGTAGCCTAGTATTATGGTCACGAACTAATGGTAAGTTGTTTTCAATGAGTCATTGGTTTGAGCCCTAATGTCACTAAATACCTGCATTGTAGCGGGGCTGTGGTGCACTTTACAACTGTAAAGGTCCCAAGTCGTCCCTTTGGCATGGTGAGGAAGTTTAGAGAGGGATGTGCTAGCTCAGGTGTTGTCCTCGTTACTTTACAGAGTCTCAAAATAATGAGATCCGTGACCAATAGTCCTCGTGAATCCCATTACTCTTGAAATGAATAAAATAAAAGTTTATTTTTATGAAAATTAATGTTGCTCTAAAGCAACACATGGATTATATACTGAATAAGATCTCATAATCTAGATCTAGGGTCAAGCAACAAGAATGAAACTTTAGTTGGTTCCTCTTCCTTCAAGCTAACATTACTCAACCGGGTTAGTTCTTTCCCAGTTCCGGGAGTCCCAGTTCTTTTGTAACGTTAATAGCTACCATTACTCTACCCGACCGACAGGTTCTTATGGAATCAGGATAAAAAAAAAATCAGAATCAAAACTTTAGTTGTATCGCAGATCGATCTTAACTATCACGGGTCCTTAAGAATCAGGAACATAATCACTTAGCTGCTACATCCAAAATGTTACCAAAATATGAGAATTTAAGATATTCGTCAGTTTTCTTTAAGCATATATTTTAATGAAACATATGAATTTGTATATCTAAAAAAGCTTTTCATTATTTATTATATTTTGTTTTCTTTATAATTATATCGACAGACAATTCAAAAATGCTCTTTTTCTTATCTAGCGAAAAAGTTGTATTTCTTTCAGCATTTCGTATGTACGTGCAGAGGCCTTCTCCCACGTGTCGAAGCTAATAATGACATGAGTAAAAGCGCCTAATAACTGTTCCGACAAAATACTTTCCCGATCTTTGAGCTATCGATATTATGGTATTATGAAGATCAGATATTACTGAAATCATTAAGAAACATACACCTTTGACAATAAATTAAAAAAATAAAGGAAGATCAATCATCCAAATTATATCAGTAGATAATTCGATAAATAATACACATTTAAATTGTATTTAAAGGATTATGTAGTTACTATATTCTTAAATCTTATGTTCTGTTTTAATGTTTGTTCATAGTTCAATGTATATAAATATTTTAAAGGCCAGAAAAAGTTAAAAAAGTATGTAAATGCACAGATAAGATGTTAATAAATATTCACAAAACAAAACGTCAGTCGATGTGTGATGCTGCAGGGTGTAGCCAATTAGCACATTTTAGTATTTTGTTAAAAACCAAAGTAAAACACAAAGTCTATTTTTAAAATATTTGTTTAGCAACTAATACTGCTCTAGAAATCAAATATATATTTGTTCAGATGAAATTCAAAAATAAACCATTGCAGGGTTAATATATGACATTTATTGTACAATCTTCTAAAATGAAATTTTTATAAACTGTAAATATATATAATTTATTTTACAAAAAGAGGGCAAACATGACATTTCTTTTATTATTTTTATGTGTTCAAAAGTATCTGAAACTGAAGTATTAATTTTAAATTTAAGGAAAGACAAGCAAAGACAATTTTTCTTTACAAGTGTAATTAACAGAAATGGATCAGTTAGACATATTTAAGGTAGAAGGTTTATAAACTGTCTTAAAGATTTCGTACGCGTACATTAAAAAAAACCTGTTATTTCAAAATATTTCAATAATATAGAACGAAATTCTAGATCAGGCGTAAATCTTGTCATTTAACCGCAGCTCAAATTAACGATAGCTTTTTCTAATATGTTATTCATGAATGTGTTTTCATTTCTATTAATCATTTCCATTCAATTATTTATAATTCACCTTAAAATTTTAATAAATATACAGGAATACAAATTTCACTGTCGTGTTTGTACATTTTGTAATTAAATAGATTTCTATAAAAAAAATTCTTTAGAGTGTGCTCTGTTTTACATTGAAGTCTGAAATGATTAGTAATTTATTTAAATATTTTCAATTATTTTTTATTTCAGTACATTTTAGCACTTTGTCCCTCCAATTCGACCCATTAACCCTCTAAAAGTGAGTTCCTTAAATTGATTTTCGAGTAAATTCTGAGAAACAGTGTTTCATAATTATATATTACGAGTACATGTAATTTTAAAAATCATACTGAGTTATATAGAAAGACGTACGTCAACTACCGATAACATAAGTATTCTTTCATGCATACAAATGTAATCAGCACCTGTAATCTCTGCTAATACAAATGAATATTTCTTTATTGATAAGATAAAATTCAGGCTTGAATAGTCAATTCGAGAGTTTGAAAATTGTTATTTAAAGTTCAGAATTTATCATCAAATATTAATGCATTCAAGTTTAAAAAAAATTATTTTTGAAAATAAGTATACCTTATCATAATAAATATTTGAATTAAAATATATGTTTTCAAAATATTGTCACTTGAATGTCATAAGAGTTTTCATCGTAATCATATATATTTATAGAAGTTAATAGCCTAAATGTGTTTATAAAATTATGAATTTTGTCATTTTTTTTATATTTTATTTACAAATGATAAGCTGTTAGACAGATATGATATTAATCTTCCGACTCTAGTTTTTGATAATCAGTAAGCAAATGTGTTTTGATATTCAGTAAGCAAAAAAGTAAGGCTTACGTTTCTTATGATGTAAATGATTCGAAAGTGTTAAAATGCATAATACAAGTTTAACCCAGGGCTTGTGATATGGGAATAAAAATTTAAAGAATTTTTCTGTGTAAAGGAATATATTATAAATTTCCTCATACTGGCAACAGGTAAAAGTGCTTGAAATTTCAATTAATAAGAAAAAATTCAAGTAGTCTTCTTCTTGTAAATCGAATAACAATTTCAAACTCCTAAAGCTTTTTTTTTTTTTTTTTCATTTTAAAATTACGTGAATATCACATGTTTCATTAAAAGTAAATTAAATTAATATACATGAGGCGATTAAAAATTAACTCTGGTTAAATCAATCTACACTCAAAAAGAGCACGTTTCTAGATCAAATACATATGTCCGTGTCACGGTAGACTTCCTCTTTCACTTTCTGGTAGTTTAGGTTACAAAGAAACTCTTTAGTTGGTACGTGGTCTACATTTGTAAAGAACTTCGCATCTGCAGACAATCAGAAAATTTTAAAAGGACAATGCATTAACGTGAAATTTCTTCTATAATTCAGAAAATTGGTCTCAGAAACACGTTCGTTGACTTAAAAAATATAAAGATAGATGTTTATCACACACTAAGGAGTTTTTAAATATTTAAAACTGTTCAAAGAGGGATAAGAACAAATTTAAGAACAACACTTATGACTTCCTACTACTTCAATGAAGGACAAAAATATTGAAAATTTCTAAATTTTGGTATGGAAATATTGTTGATTGATCATTCACGCAGTTGCTGAAAAAATGGGAATCGACAAAACATCTTATGTGCAGGTTATGTACGAATTATGGAAATGAAGTATATAACTTTCATCAAGGCAAGACATGTCCATACTACAAAATCTATCAAGACGTTTTTACGCAAACATAAGGTCACTGTGTTGGAACATCCACTCTATTTAAGCTATCTTTCTCGGTGTCATTCTTGAATTCCACAAAGTAAAATTAACACTGAGAGGAACGAGATTTGAACGTAATAAGACGTTAAGTATATAAGAAAGTTGTATAAATGGAAACGTGACGTATATCATGAACAGGCTTTCAGAAAATGACTCTCAAAGCTGCTCTTTTCAATGGAAAACTGGCATAGAAAAGTGTAAGAATCATTGAAAGGCATATTCAGAAAGGTATCATGTTAAAATTATGTAGATTAATAATAAATGTTTTTATGGCACTAATTAGGGTTTTTACCCACATCGTGTACTTCTTACATTATTATTTAAATTAAACATCCGATGTTATTATATCGTATTAAGCAGTTAAATGCACTATATTCTTTTATATTCATTCCAACTAAAAAATTTTTTTTTAACATTTATCTCAAGGTAAGCGCAATGAATATGTTTGAATAAAAGATCGATCTAAGGCTAAATTTTTTTGTGAACTTTTCTTTGAAATTTAGTAAAAATTAACCAACGCAGGCCAGCTAAGATCCTGAAATCTCAACCTTAATGAATACCATTATTTAAATTTTTTTTAAATTTAATTAAATCTGTTTTTAAGTGTTTTTATCTTTAAGAAATATGTTTTTAACATTCAACTGCTAAAGTCGTATGCTTATTTTTAAAACTAACTATACAAACGAACAATTTAGAAAAAGATATGATAAAACAAACATCAAAATTTCGGGGAAAAAATTCTTTTTATTCAACGACAAGAAAGCATACAAATTTATATTTCATTAGATGTATTTAAGAGGCATTTCTACTGGCTGTAAATATATTGTGGAAAATAATAAATTAATAAAGTGATACAAAATGTACAATCCATTTTAGGGAGAAGTAATGTGGCCCTAAAACGATTTCTATTACAGGTCGTGTATTTAACTCTAATTAAGAAATTTGTTTGAGCGATGTGAGAACTAAAGGGCGATGGATGAATTCATTTCTGTGGTAATTCTTGTCCTGATCTTGTTCTTATTCTGATGCGGAGTGGAATAGATGGCTGAATCTCGATATTCATTAAAGGTTGTACTTCGTCCATTGGGTCAAGGGATTTGACTGAATAACTTCTTAAAATGAAAGAGAGAAGGGTTTTCATTTCTATCAAAGCAAACTTTTGTCCTGTATAAACAAAACAAAAAAATATACCACAATAAAAACACATGTACAATATTTAAGCATATGACATAAAAAAGATTACGTGTTACAATCGCAATTGTTGACTCAATTTAAATATTGATCCTATAAAAACACACTGCTATTTCTCGACTAATCTGTGGGTGGTACATTAATTTCACTTAACATTTGAACTTTCCCCCCCCATAAATATTTCCTTTCTGTACCAGTGTTTCTCTTCTGCCAGTCTGGAAGAATATACTTTTTTATCCATGTCGAAAATATGTTTGGTGTAATTAACAGTCTAAAAATAGATTCCATTTGTGCCGTTGCATTTACCAAATTCTTTTAAATAATTATTTTCCTGGATAACTCTCTCAGTGGTAAATATTCAGATCTTTTCTAAGAGAAATTTCTTTCTCTAAGAATCTTTTTATATCTGAGAATCTAATCTCTAGCAATGATCCCCACTCTTTTAAATTATGATCCGACGTCAAAAACAATAGCAAGTAGCACTTTTTTGTAATTCCACTTCATACTTGGCAATAGTGATACATGATGAAGTTTATCTATTTGTAGGATTATATACTTAGCATCAGTCACTTTAGTTGATTTCAGTGATACAATTACGAGTAAAAATAATCATATATCCACAGCTTTATTTTATTGAATGATTTTTAATACAAATGTAAAACTCAGTACTAATGTATAACTATTTAAATCGATTTACTTGTCAGTATGAAATGTTCTTAATAGATCTTGTAACCTATGTGAAAACATCTTGTGAAGGAAAGTTCAGTCATAAAATCATCACGTTAAAAATACTACAGTTCATTTAATAACAACACAATCGATAATTGCGCTGTTTTTGCGGTAGAAAATAAAAATAATGAAAGTAAGTTTTAACATGATCAAGAACAATAATTCACCGAGAAAAATAGGAAGAGCAATTCTTCTTAAACACATTTATTTACAATCTCTACTCTCCAATTGCACATAAACAAATAATTGCACTATTTACAAATTATACCACGGCTTCCAAACTACCCATATTTCAACCCGCTATAGTGGTCAAGGGAAATTATATCAAAATAAAGAATAACCCGCCTTACACGGTCAAGATCCCAATATACTCTGAAAAATTATTCATGAACCCATGCGCTCTCATTTACACGAGACAAGGCTCCTCCTGACGGTGTCCAAATAATTTATTTCCAACAGAACATAAGGAACTCTGTTCCTTAATTTTACTTTCGACTATTTTTGCATGAAAAGAACTATTAAATTTCTATTGAAATGAAAACTGTGACTTAGCTATTGATTCAATGAGAAAATATATATTTAAAAACTTCTTTTACGGTTATACCTTAAAGAAGATCTTCTTAAGAGTATCTCTATTTAAATAATATCTAGAGCTACTTTACCACAATTATTGCAACTAAGACCTCACCTTGAGAAGAAAATCCCTGGTATGTGTAATCTATTAGTTATATTATATATGAGGACAACCATGAAAGCGAGGAATTTGCGAGATTGAAACAAATACTACATTGGATCTATGAACTATTTAGAGAGATATTCTACGCATTTATTCCATATCCTTTTGCTAGAAATCCATTTGAATTGGATTCAATTAATGCAAAACTACACTTTGTACTCATTAAAATAAGTAGAACTTTCCGTTATGTTATCTGGTTAAGGATGTGACAAAATATATACTTCACATTGTTAATTAATATTGAAGTATCTTATTTCAAAAGTTGATAAGTTGGTTGAGGACATTTGACTTATTATTATTGTGGTATTATGTCTCTTAATTGTAATTACGAAGCCAATTCATTACACAATCGTCTACATAAAAGTGATCCGACATTTAGAAATTATGTTACAGAAATATTTCATCCGAAACTCTACGACTGCTTGTTTTTTTCTAGAGCTTATATTTAAAATAATATAAGCTGATGAAAAATAAATTGTTCTAATTCTTAAATTTTGCTTCATCTTCTTTTAAATAGTATGATTCAAATTGAATTTTCTTGTTCAAGACGGTCAAGCCAATGGGTATATTCTTTGAGTTATAATTTATATTTATATTTTAAATTTATACATTTTACTATCTTTGTTTGTGATCATTACCTATGCAATTCCTAGGGCCCGCAGAGAAGGGCATATATGCGCAATCCGGTATCTTGATGACGTTTTCTGGTAAAAATCGATCAGGATCGAATTTTTCTGGATCTGGAAAAACATCTTCGTCCCTGTGCAGATAGTAGGCCAGAACGAAACAAGATGTTTTCTTTGGTATGGTGTGACCACCTAAAAGCAATCATACTTAAGAACATTTTTTTAGTAACTGAATTTACAGAAATACCTTGTTCAGTGATTTGAACATGACCCTATACTACAAAGCGCTACATGAAAAAATGTTGAAAAATCTTTTTTTTAATAAGAAATGAAGAGAGAATACTCGGTATAAATACACCAATTAAGTTATTTATATATTAATTTGCTTATTATGTTGTATTTTTTACAACATATAAAGATACAAGCAAAAAATATCGTTAGTTTTTGTAATGAAAGTCTTTGCTCCTCTAATATTATTAATAAAAACGCAAGTTTGCTGCCTAAAATAATTTGTTTTCTGTGTACTGCATGGTCAAAGCGAACAAACTCATCAGCGCTAGTTTACAAACTTTAACTAATTTACTAATTTTGTTTCGACTATCTAATATCCATCTCGTCTGTCAACATAGTTATTACTCTTATCACAAAATCTAAAGTTTAAACACAAACGAAGTAATTCAAATAATCACGATTTCCAAAATATAATTATTATTCATAATCTAATAAGACACACACACATGTTAAAGTTATTTTATCATTCACATTCAAAAACGCAATTATATGTATATTCTCAAGTTATTTTGTTTCAGTTACTTTATTGCCTTAACTGATTTTGAAAAGCTAAGACCTTTACCAAAGTTGTAAATTCAAATTCCAATGTCTCTTGAGAAACAAATAGAGATCAGACAAACTTTGGATAGAGATTGGATAATTTGAATTTTGCTTTGAATAATCTTCCAACTACTCCATAATAGTAAGTTACTACACTGCAGTTATTAAACATATTTTAAAGGCTCTGGTCATGCCAGCGATATCTTCAAATATGTGTAACAGATTCAAAAAATGTTTACTTTCTGGTTGATTTGAAACAAATAAATGAAATAACGAAGACCCTTCATGAGAATATCTGTACATAAGATTATATTTCAAGACAAATACAGAAATTTTCATGAAGTACATATAAAGCAATTACAGAAAAAACACTGAAAAATAATGAAAAAAAAATTAATCAATTTTCGTCCCTCCACATGATTTAAATAGAAAGAAGTACTTTTGATTTTGTAAACTCCAAAAGGATTTACAATTAAAATAGTTTGTTAAACATGTATTTAAATATAAATTCAGTTAATCTATGCTGATTTTATTTTGAAATTTATTATTACGGAAGAAATTTATCATACTTCTGGTTTAGATGTGGATTGTCATGCTTATCAGTATTGGATATTCTTTGTTCATGGATGTAAGCATGTCACTATTAAAGTTTAAAAATTGTTAATGGGTTCATTTCGTAGTTAATATGTATATTATTTGATCGGTTTCTTTAAAATGTGAAATATTCTGAAAAATAAGAATTTTCTACACTTCACCTAGGTGATGCGCATCTTAAAATATTGTAATTTTTTGATTGTTTATTAATACCACTCTTAAAAGCAATACGAAAGCTATTGGCGGCAGACAATGTAATTTGAACCTCGATCAAGTGGTGACGAGTACGATACCTCTGATGGCATTCCCATACCAATCTTTCACACCACAGCAATTAACTACTTCGAAATCATTAAATTGGAAATACTTACCTCTCATGAAAGATTGCAAATTTAAATATACCAAAAATGGAAGTACTTGTCTTAAAAAAAATTGTTACATGTTAGAACAAGTTTGCTATCTTTAAGTCACTCTAACAAGTTAGCCTTATTTTTATCTTTTTTTACAAACTTTTTTCTGTATTGCAACTATATTATTAAATGTAAATAGTTTATTGTAATATTTTATTTCCTATCTTCCGATTGTTATTCGAAATTAATTATTACTTTAATGGATACAATCAAAGTGTTTTTTTTTTAAAAAAAAACTGTCGTATTTAGAATTACTCAATGTTTTCTTTGAGTATTACTTGTTGAAATTTGGCTCAATTTTAGTACGCTTTTAAATATCTAGAAAATATGATAAGCCATTTTTTATTATATTTGTAGAAAAGAAACATAGAGAGAATTAGCTAATCATTTGCAATGTAATAATATATAATTTATTTTTTTCACATGTAAAGCAAACATAATATTATCTTTAGTTAAAAGTTTAAATCATTTATTTTTGTACATGAAAAAAAGAAATTTTAGAGCCCATTAAGCATTTGTTCAAACTAGAAAGAATACAGAATCTCTTTAAGCCAAATGAAATAGACTTCTGGTTTGCTCGAAGAATGATAGAGGTTGAATGTATGGAAATTTAATAGCGAAAATATTATATTATACTTTTTGCAATTTGTATTGTGACGTCATAAAAATAAATTAATTTAGTGATGTGAAACAAGTCTGATCCATGAGTGAAATATAAATTAGATTTAATCAAGAAACAAAATTTTGAAATCCACCTGCATGATAAGTAAGCAAATTCTCTTTACTTGTGAATACTTGTGAATTATGAATTCTAGTTACCACAGCATCCTTTAAAGTCAAACAAAATACAGATGTTTTAAAAAATACCAAAAAAAATTGAAAATGAATTGACTTACATATTTTCATTTCTTCTTGAATTTGCCTACCAAAAAGTGGTACCGTTGGATAAAGCCTTAATGTTTCCTGTAACATTTTAAATATCTTACATGTAATCGACACAGTAATTAACTAAAAATTAATAACAGCTTAATAATTGCTGTTGTTTATTTACTGGATTTAATATCACATGATTTCCCTTGACTGTTCTTGGTAGCATCAGATTTCTAACACAAATATAAAAATTCTATAAGGAACTATGAAAAAAAATTTATTTTTTGTTACAGCTTTCAAAATGTATATGAAACATATCATAACCATATGATTGATCTATCCTTTTCATTTTGGATGTGTACTTTAATTCCAAATTATAAAAACTGTTAGAAATAATTCATTATAAACTAGCGTAATCTTTATAATTAAATTGTCAATATAATTATTGTCAAATATAATTATTCACAACTACTAAAATAATTATATCATTATTGTATCATTTGTATTTGAAATTGTTGTTAAAAATTAAGTGTTATAGCAGTGCGTTAAGAAATAATAAGACAAATAAGGAACTTGTGCATCTGGAAATAAAGAAATCGCAAGCAAATTTGAAGAATGTGTTTTTAAAATGAATCGGAAAAATATTTCTGTATTAATTGCAACTGAAATATTAACCTAAATTTTACTAAGATCTACACATGAAGCCTTTAGTTATTTCATAATTTTCAAAATTAAGATAGTTATATAATTTCCTAACGGACTGTAATATAAACTAATTTAAATTGAATATTATTTTTCATGGTATTTATTTGATATTTTAACATACGTGTGTTGATTATTTCATAGTAACAAATTTTCATTTATTTAATGTCACCAACAAATGGACTTAAAGGAAAACGGTAAACAAAAAAGACACAAGAATCAATTATTTTTTTTTACCTTGTAACATTTATTATTATTACCTTTCGATTAATATTATATATTACTTTTGAATGTATGAGAACAAAACGTTCGATGAAATAGATTTTAAAAATGTAAATAAGCAAATTTTAAGATTGACTACATCCCTTTCCTTAAATATGTCAATACTTTCATTCTATATTTCATAAAACGCTTTCAGAAAACTAATTTATACTATTTTAATCATAACTGTGTAGCATTTTAATATTATTTTTAATGATTACATCTTTCATTATGTTCAAGTTGTTGATTTCACTAGTTTAGATTGTAGTGTATTTATTGAGATAATTCTAACTATGTTTTATATTAATAATTTCGTAAACTATGTTCTTACTCATCGTATATTTTCATATAAATGCAACATTTTGATATTATATAATGTATAAAAGTATTTCATAGTTTTATTTCTTTATGTTATAGGGGGGGGGGTTGCATTTTCTTTCAATTTTCCTGCTGGTCAGGTTTTATAAAAGCTCTGAAAAAAGTGATTAAATATTATAAGTATGAACTAAAATTATATGCAGTTAGTATTAAGAAAAAACATATAATTAATGTATATTAACAAAGTATTTTAAGTTAACTGAAGCGTATATCACTTATTTCTTTCTAAGTTATAAGCTTTGAAGCGGTTTTTCTCAGTTAGTGTTTTTAAAGTATATTTATGGATTTAAAATGCTATTCCTTCCGCAAATATTTACTGATCTCTTCCCTTTTTCAGTGTGGTATAAATAATACACATATTAAAATTAGGGATTCATTTTACCAAAATTAGGGGCAGTTCAATGAATATATTTTAAAAAAATAACTATAGGGATATATAGGTTTTTGCTCAATTTCACCATGCTTATCAACATTCTAATTTTTTCCTAGGAAAAAAAAACGAACCACCAGTAAATTATCTTTAATTCAATTCTTTAAGTTACATAAACAACATTTAAAAAATTACAAAAGATATCATATTCAAATATAAACAAATCCAAGAAGTGTAATGATTTGAAACTTTCTCAAAAACGTTTTAAAATTAACAGTTTTAATGAATTAATCTAAAATGTATACGCATTTTCTTCAGAAATCATTATCTTGAATGGAAACTAAATATGACTTTCTACAACAAAGTTTTTATGTGTGTTGATGAAAAAATTATTCAAATGATAGTGGTTTATCTTAAGCTAATTTGTAATCATTTATTGATAAAAATTTGGTGTCTTGTGGATAGTGACTATTCTAATTAAGTGTATTTCGTATTCACATAAACATGATCTTATTTTAGAAAATGTGTACAAAATATTGAGAACCATATTTGCATTTTACAATCTTTAAATAATATTATAATCAAAGTTTCTTTTTTATTCTTGTATCTCATTAATTGTTTAGCTCATGTATTTTTAATCAAAATTGCATAAGATTAGACTACAATTTTTTCTTACCTACAGAATTCTCTTACATGTATTAAGTAATATCTCACAGCAGTGACAATTTCTATAAAGTTATATCTTTTACATATCTAATCATTTAGATTTCCTCGGCTATGATTTATTTGACGACCAAAATAAAATAGTTTATTACTAACAATGTTTGATGAGCTAAAAGACCGTTTTAATATATAGTCAAAATGCTTAAGTAATTAAAACTACATTGAATCCTTATTATTATTATAATAATAACTGGAAACCGATATTAAAATTAGCCAATTATTTAACTGTTTTGAGACACTAATACTTTGATATATTTGACTTGTTAGAAGTAATAAGAATTGTCTTTGAATTATTAAGAGGCTCATTAACCATTTCAGTTTTAATTTTATTCTTCACATGTTTATTTCTTAATAATAGCTCTTTGCAAATGTAGAGTTTTCTAAATAGGAATGACATAACCAAGGCATTAATTGTGAAGATATATATATATTTCTCTTTTAGAAAATGTATTACTAAGAAGTTTTATATTTCATTCCAGTTGAAAAATATAATGAATTTATTCTTGAAGCTAAAAATGAGGAAACAGAATAATTCATAACATTTGAAAATTAGAAATCAATATGTTTAATTCGATTGAATATGGAATCACAAATTTACTAACACATTGATAATTTTGCCTGAAAGAATGAAGAAAAGCGCATTTTAACTCATTTGAATAAGAAGTGACAGAGTTTATTAAACATGCCAAATCTGTGAATGAAGTTTCGTAGACAGATTACGGCATATGTTTAATAATTGAAGTTATAAATAAATCGTTTTTTTTTTATTCACAAATCTTAAAATATGTTTTCTAAAAGTTATTTTATATCTATTTAACCATTGGTTATTTTCAATCCATTATTCTATCTTTGTAACACATTCTTTAATAAATTCAACATGTCCTAGTGCTTATATGCGTGCAATGCCCATACAACTTGTAGTCTTTCAGTTGGTGAAATTCCTGAAAGTTATTCAGCATATTGCACTTTCACTACATTTGAAAAGTAGTTATGTGTCCGAATTACATTGAATGACATTTCTTTTCCCTCTAATTATTATTTTTAATCATTTTTCTCTTAAGATATATCGAAAATTGCCTTGAAAGAAATGGAATGACTATTTTTTACGCATATTATACAAAAATTATTTGTAATGATTTAACTCACAATATACTTATTTCTTTAGATTTATATCAATTTTTTACTCTTCTATATATTTATATTCTCTGTGTTGTTCTTCGCTCAGCATTATAAATTGGTAATTTTTATTGTCTATCCTGATAAGATTTTATAAGATTTCTACAAAAATATTAGCTATCCATGGTTTATAATATAAAGAATTCTAGGGCTTTCGATTTTCGTAGTTGAACTTTATGAAAATTCCTACCTTTATTACGTATTCTAAGTAATTGAGTTCGTTGAGATCACTTTCCGAAGCGTGTCTTTCTACGTCTTCTCCAAATACTCTGTCTAGTTCATCGTGGATTTTGACCTGCACATCTTGATGGTGCCCTATCAAGAACAAGGCCCACAACATGGTGCTTGCAGATGTTTCATGACCCTAATTAAAAGTTTATAGAAAAGGGAAAACATTAGATTAGAGTTAAATTTCAAAACTTTTACATTTTTCGTTTTCCAATTCACATTTAATATCAGAATTCAGAACTCGCATGATTATGGTTTTGCTTTTAAAAATAAAGTATTTTACAAAATATACTATTGTTTATAATACATCATCTATTACTATTTTTATTCAGTAGCAATATATATATTTTATTTTAGACAAATTTTAATTTTTTTGTGGAACTGTCTACTCACACCCTCTCTAGTGTTTACTCATCAGAAGAGATATCTATATAGAAAATAAATTCTTATATACAATTTCGTTAATCATCTTAAAATACTGAGATTATCAATATTTTCTTAATAATTAGATGGAATACTGAAGAAATAATATTTGATGATCGCAAGGTAGGAAGGTATTAACGCGCCTGTTGTTCTTTGTGTGTTCCCGCTAATTTAAAATACAAAGTGCACTTTGTAGGAATATGCGATGTTTTTAAAGGAAATGATTAGAAATGACGAAATTTATTCGAAGAGATTTATACACAATTTATCAAAACTCTTTTTTTAATTTTTTTTAATAATACTACGTTGCATCATGTATATAGCTTTAAGAACAAAAGTAATTTACTGAACATGGAATGATGTTCTTGTTTATTAAGTCGACAAAAAAAAACACTTCATATTCTTTTCTCATATCTAGGAAAGAAATTAAGATATTAGACTTCAGCCCCTTATTAACCTTTTTATAAGAAAATATCTTCAGCCTAATTAATTTTTTGACTCTCCATCGATTAACAGGAAAAAGAATGATAAATGGCATTTTGATAATGTTACATATTAATGTGTGTAATATACACCTCGTTTCAAAGGTTAAACATACATAAAAATGTCTATGTTATTCTATATGATAACGAAGCCATGTAAAAAAATATAAATATATACCGCTAAAACAAAAGTAGTAACTTCTTCCTTAATGTCTTCTTCGCTTAGCATTTCTGAGTCAAAATGATGTTCCAGCAACAAATCGAGCAATGCTTTACGTTTTCTTACGTCACAGTCTTTGCCTGCCTTGAGGTATCGTCTCTTTTTCTCTTCAATGACCTTCAAAACATTTTTAGTATACACTTTTGATTGAACTGTCAGTAGACAGAAAATGAATGACAAGTATAAATTAACTGCAAAGCATATGTATAAATAATATATTTAAATTTCATAAATATACAAATTGACTACTACTAATGGTATTGACTTAGATGCAAGAAACACTCGAATTCAAAATATAGTTTCTTTCCACCAACTTGATGTTTTATGTCTCTCTGCATGGAATAAATAGAACGGGGAAAACCAGACTGCCTAAAAATTGGCTCTAATCTGGGTGTATATTGTATAAGCTCGAAAATGTTTTGAATATTAAATAAATAGGGAATATTTATAAATAGAATACACAAATACTGTTAAAATGTTACAAAGTTAGTAGTTTCTTAAAATTACAGTTATATTATATGGTTGGATGCTATTTTAGCTTCCTGCCATGCAGCGAACATTTTAGTGGGCCATAATTCGCTAACCTGATAATCTTTATTCTGATAAAAGTGTTATAAAAAAGTGGATCTTTTTCTGTTGGAACCTTTTTGATCCCTTATCGCACCCCTCCATCATGATTTTAGAGAAAAGATGCCTACTATGTCTCCATGTTTTTGAGCAGTTAAATAATGGAAATCGACTGTTGCGATTTTTCAATCTATTCAGGAAGTGTTTGATGGTATTAGATCTTTGGAACAAATTTTTAAATTAATTAAAATCCAAACATCCCATCGCCTAATAAACTTATAAATTCCTACCTCCGAAATAGACTAATTACTGTTGGAGAGTTAATAATACATATTCTCAAAATAAATATAATACAGTAAGTATCTCTTTGGAAAGTGAAGTTGGCTCATTTGTATTTAATAACTTTGTAATATATTCCTAGATCAAGAAATATCATGACTTCCATGAACGCTGATGATACAACAATATTGATTCGAAACGAAAACATCAAAATAATTGCTTACTGTATCAACAGACACATTTCGAGATCTTGATACTGGATCTCTCTGTGGAAAATTACCTTGAAAGTAAATAATGCAGTGGCTATCTTCCATTCTTGAAAAAATCAAGAAAAATAATCCGTACATCTTTTATTCATAACGTATTAATCTCCTGGTCTCATTACATCAAATTCCTTGGTGTTACTTCAGATAAAGCCCTCACTTTCAAACAACATATTACTCTCACTCTCTAAAAAAATTCAAGTTAACGTACATAAAGTTCCCCTTAATTCATAGGAACTGAAAAATAAGTATAAAGAATCAAATGCTTATCTATATTCTGATTCTCAGACCAGTCCTAAGATCTCTGAATGAGACGCCAGCCCATTCTGGGAGTATGCAGCTGAAACGCATGTCAATTCTTTTGGAAAAAATCTCAGTATATAATGCATTTTTAGATGTTCGATGGTTCATGAGAAAGGGAGACATTCTAAATTTTATTAATATCCCAACACTTAAAGTTATTATAGTAAATTTTTCAAGAAATTTTATGCCAATCTAGAAATCGAGAACAGAATCCTCCAAAGAATTGAAGAATATACGTTAGATAACTGCATAAATAGACCAAAAAATATTTTTCTCTACATAATTAATTTATTTTGTTTCTCTTTCTCTAAATTACCACCACTATTTTTATTCCTAGTTCTCTATAAAAATTTTAACCAAAATCTCAGTTTAGTTCTGTAAACATTACTTTCTTCTTGGGACTATGCTCTCGACCAAAAGGGTATATAAATTTGTAGTTATATGTTCCAAAACCTTTTAAAAATATTTTCAATTTCTGGTTCTTCACCAGAGGGAAATGCTGCTCCCTGATTAACAAGCCGCATAAACTTCTCTCCTGAAACAAAACTAGTATCAACCAATAGTAGAATGCTGATGCTTTTTATTAATTTCTCCTGTAATTTTCTAAAATTAATGCTTTAAATTTTCATCTCTTAATTTTCTTAAGACACAAAATTTTTCAAACAGTTTTTTACATTTAAAATTAATTTTCTGTGAAATAACAAAACGAAAAAATTTATCCGTAATACTTCGACTGAAGATGTAAGCTCGTTCAGACATTAGAGCTGTACCAGCCATCGAATTATATTTGATCATTCAGCTGAGAACCGGGAGAACAGTTATTGACATTGGTATTTATCTGAAGGATCCTGATTGATTCCATTGAATCATTAGAGGAATGAGGGTTTGACACTTTCCACATCCTCAATACCTTTACTGTCATCTCACTCTTCAACATAGGCACAATTGTGATATCGTCTTTGATAACTTCCACTCAATCTCTCGACAACCACCAACAGCATAAAATTCTTCTCTGCTTATAAATGGCCCTCCTCAAACCTATGCACTGCACTTCAACAATTCTATTGTCATTTAGAAAAGTCAACTTTCTACTTTCCTCTGAGAAATTCTAAATTTAAATGGTATGCTATTGAATTACCAAGGGTTAGTACAGGAAAATTAGTAATAGAAGACCAGTATGAGGATAGTCCATATTCCCATATCGAACTGACAATAATAGAAGTTTAAAATATCCTTTACAACTTAAATAAATTTGCTTATGTATATTTCGTCTTTCAAAAAAAATTTTTACTGAGTATCAAGAAGAATTTATTGAAAACTGTTGTATTTTGTTTCGATATTTGTGCTATATGGACCGTTTCCTTGGAAATATTACAAAGGTTTCATTCCAGAATATAGAAATACATATCAGGATCATGTATTAAGAATTTCAGGAGCTCTTAAGATAATTTCAGATAATTTCAGGAGCTCTTAAGATTTTTAGAAAACTGTGAAAGCAGAGAGAACTAGGCCTTCGTCAATTGAGACAGTTCCAACAGACAGTCAATTTTACCAGGGGCTTAGTGATCGGACTGAGAAAGGCAGATCCGTCCATACAGCAAATCTAAGCTGACACACACATGGACACATCCACAATGCAACGGCTGAGGCGAAGATGGTTGGAACAAGAAAATATAGCAAGTTTGAGGGATACTGGTGCAACCAGAAAGGCGTCAGCACGTGTGAATGGACACATCAGTCCTTAAGAAACCGCTTCTACTTCCATTCTGCAGCATATTCAAGGCACCCAGGAAGTTCCCATATGGACCAGAACCTTTCCCTGTTGATTGGGTGCTAGTGGCCTGAACTCATTTTGTCCATTAAGAAGACTACCATTGACTCCACAGCATAAACATTAACTTCTGCAATGGTGCCATCCTCGAGCAATGTAGACGACGGAATAGCACAGAGTCGTGTTCTCAAATGAGTCATGTTTCTGTTTCTTCAATCATAGTCACCACGTACGAGTGTGGCGTCAACGTGGAGACAGGTTCAAACCTGCTTCAATTCTAGAACGCCCCACCACGCGAAAAAGCGGCAATCATGGGTTCAGGCGCCATTGCGTACCATGTTCCTCAAGGTCACCTCTAGTCCGTATTCTGAGTACTATGACGAAATAACGATAAGTGGATATTATGCTGTGGATGGTGACAGACTCCTTCATTCCGTGAATGTCCAGTATCCTTTACCCGCGGAATACCGCCTAACCGAACACAGCTTGCATATGATGATCCCCTGGACATCGTTCTCTCTTGATCTCTTACAAATTGAACACATTTGAGAAATGATTAGATGCAATTTCAAGACCCGGCCTCTGCTAGGTTCGGAATGGTCGCAAATGGTTGACAGGGACATTAATCAGCACGCAATTCGTACTCTCACTGACACTGTACCTAGAATTGTTGTTATTGAATTGTCGTATCCCGTGGTCCACCCACCCACTGAGCCGACGATATTAAATATATATATATATATATATATATATATATATATATATATATATATA
>BMAW01050396.1:170463-207963 GCA_019974015.1 Nephila pilipes
TATATATATATATATATATATATATATATATATATATATATATATATGGTAAATTTAATTGATCGGCGATCATGGCTATAATGAGAACAACAATAACGAATAAATTCTAATCATTCCTTTTGATAAGAGAAAATCAATTTTTCATAGAGTTATAGAATTCCATCAGATTTCCTGAGCTACAGTATACATAATTTGAGGAGATGAGCAACGTAGCTTTGGCTATGATGACCGAAGAAAAAAAGTGCAAGTTTTGTCTAGTTTCGTACGCATACGGATGGATTTTTTAAGTTCTTGTGGTAATCACGAGGTATTGAATGAAAGAATTCTGAAGGATTTCTAATGGAGGCGCAAAGTCTCGTAGAGATTATCCCTATAACACAGCGGCCACGGGAAATTTGATTTAGCAGATTTTACTAGCTCGTAATCGCATGGATGAAAATATAAAGTGGAATTGTACCTAAAAATAATAATAACAACTTTACAATGAGTTAGAGAAGGGGAGAAATTAGGAAGCTAAATTATTTTTAAGTGGTATTAATATTTAAATATACATTATTAATTATTGTATTATTAAAATTACAAATTGAAGTAGAAATTTTTTTTGATAGAATTTAAGCTTTTTATATAGGAAAAAAGGTTATAAAATGTAATAATTTAAGACGTATAATCTAATTTTTAAACTCCAAAATGCCTTAAAATACTAATTAAATTTAGACAGGTGACAGGTGTTTTAAACATTTGCATTACAGAAGCTGATAAAAATTTACAAAATATCTTAGAAAAAGCTAATGATGGTTTTCATAAGACTGTTATTATTCAAAATAATTATGAAAATATTAAATACATTTATGATAAACAGCTTAACTCTCTCTATACAGCTATGATTTATTGAAGATTTGTTCAATCTGATCGATATGTAGCAATTTGATAATGTTTTGAAAAATTAAAAATTTCTAACTAACTTAATTTTAAAAGAAAAATTTTTTTTGATCATGAAAGATATAAAAAAAATTAATAAAAAGCATACCACAAGATGTTTAAGATGATAATAATAATAATAAGTAAGGTGTTTAAGATAGACACTTGCATAATTATACTTCATTTTGCTATATGAATGAATGAATAAATTTTTTGATGATCTAATAAGTTTTCGAAATAAATAAAACCCAAAATAAAACCTTAACTTTCTGTGGATAATAATATATAAAATAGTAATTATTACAAAATATTGTGTATGTATGATATCAACTACTGTACAGTTTAATTGTAAACTAACAGCAATAACAAACATTTATTAACAATTAGTAATGTGTGATAACTTAATCTTAAAACAAAAAACGTACCTTTCTTTGCGAGTAGTTTAAGCTGAAATAGTTATGTGAAAATATTCTAAAAAATAAATTGTACGCAATATTAAATTAGTTAATAGACATTTAGATTCAAAACAATTGAAGTAAAATTTAATATATTTGTGTTCAAGTTAAAACCCAATTAAATTTCTAACAATTAATTTAAAATATAAAAATTATAAATTGAACACTTTCCTTTTTTTAATATAATGTAGAATCTCCCAATTTGGGACACTAGTTATACCGGATATACGATCCCTTAAATATAGTTGTACCTTAATAAGAGATAAATATATATTATATTCAGGGTAACCAAGACCAACAGAATTGTCCCTAATATAGGGGTATCCATTGCTTGGAGGTGTCCCTACTAGAGGTTCTGCTGTTCAGATGTAGAACATGATGAAAAGGAAGTTCAACACAACTTTTAAAAGTCATGTGTTTTGTGAGTCAATTTTTTGTATTCTAAAATTGCAGTATAAAATATTTTGGATATTAAAAAATAGCACATATAACATTTGTAATTATAATTTTCTTGTCGAAAATTGACCTCCCACGGTTTATTTAGCAGTTCATCGGGAAAAAGGAAGGAAAAAAGGAAGTTCTTCAGAAAGATGCGCAAAGGAAAAATCAATACTTCTAAAGAAATAAATTTCTTGCTTTTATTTAAATATTTACGGACAAATTTCACTCACTCTTGCAGTGAAATCGAAAAAAAGATTTGCACTCTTCAGTCCTTCCCTATAAGCTCCTGAAATCCTGAACGAGCAATAAGGCCATTGCCATGGTTTGTATACTCTAGACATGCAGATCTCGGTGAGACTATGAAAAAAAGAATGTATAACTTATTTTCAAAGTGGGCGTATATATTCTTAATATTTTTAAACGTTGTGAATAAGAGCCAAAATTTGCAAAATATGTGAAACAACGCAGAATTTAATTTAACATAGTTTAAAAATAATAATAATAGAAAAAAGAAATGCTTAAAATTACTATATATATATATATATATATATATTGTACCACGCTTCGGGATTCGTGTTTATTAAGGGTCGATGAAACAATCTCTTAAATATCTCAAGACTTTTATTCGTAGCAGTTTCTACAGGACGTAAGAAATTCCAGCTGTAGACATCACAATTACAAAGCTCCAATTAAGCTATTTCCACAGGAAACAGCTTCAAAACACGGAAGTCTCTAATATCTCAGACAGATAACAGCTACTACAAATTCACTACTGATCCTCCTCTTCACTACAGCTGCTTCTATCACGGCCGGGGGTATTTATACCTGTCTAGGAGTGAAAATTTAAGAATTTCGCCAAGGTTCTAGAAATTTCTAGGCTATCTCGCTTAATATTTGTCCTAGAGCTTCGATCATGGAAAGTTTCAGAAATATCTATTTTTCGCCAAATCCTGCCAAGTGGTCGCCAAATCACTTGAAAGGCCATTTTTTTTAGCATTGAATATGCCTAAATTGCCCGAAATCTTAGTATTTCCCACATGTCTGAGATGTTTTAAGGCAAATACAAGTAATATTTACAAATTTGTAATGTGTGTGTGTGTGTGTGTAGGGATTCCGCTTAAATTTGTAATAGTTTCACAGAACAAATAATTTAATTACCTAATTTTCCCATTCTCTATTTTTTCAATTAGAGATTTTCAAAAGTAAATATTTCATTTCTATATCCCGATCCAGGTACAAATTATACTTTTATTTATTAGATCACGCGCTCTGAAAATCTGTTTAATCCACTTTCCCATTATCGTAAATCTATCAGGAATAATCTTTCTCGACTGATAGGCGTCAGGGAAATTCCCTTAAAATCCTTTCACCTTGTACCGCGTGAATTCACGTGACTTTGGAAAACTCTCAAGGTATCCCTACCTATAAGACCAATAATACAAAGAAATTTTCTTGTTATGCTCATGTATATTGTTATCTGGAAGACAGAATTGATTTAATTATGTATACCTAGTTGCCTCTCTCTCTCTCTCAACGAAATGCATAAATAATCTTATGATGAAAAACAAGGACTGCTAATTTCAACCAAGCGATCGGAATGTTTTAATAATGGTAGAATAAATTTTAAATGCACACACACACACACACACACATATATATATATATATATATATATATATATATCCTGTATTAAAATGTTTGAATCTCCTTGACTACTAAGGCTGATAAATCTTGAGAAATACGTAATGTAATAAATATTCTAAAAAGCGAAAATGGGTTTTTATACAAAAACATTTTCAATTGAAGCAAAAGCTCAGAATCAAATTTATATCGATACTTGTAAAACTATATCTTTAATTTAATTTTGTTGTTCTAAAGGAAAATGAAAGATATATATCTAATACCTAAGTTTCAACAAGTTACATAAATTTCTGAGCTTAATGGAAATTTGAAGCAAAATATTTTCTAAAGATTATGATCTTCTTAGCATTCAGAAAAATTTCATGTCTTCTTTATGTAGATATACACTTATTTGAGAAAAAAACTGCATTCAGAAGAGAAATAAGAAAATATAAAACGATCTAAGAAATTCTTTCGCTAGATATGCGAAATAATTAAGAGTCCGCCTAGCGTCAGCGCCTGTTATGTCGGTAAGTATGTTACTTACCACATAACTAAGAGTCATTTAAAGGATTTTCCAAGAATACACAATTATGATTCTAACCTGAGTGTTTGGACTAAGTTTATCGCTTTAAAATTTAGAATATCTTTGAAAAGAAACGACAGCCTTTTGAACACTTTGACACATTTAAGAAGTATCGCATTGTACAACTGCATGAATAATCAATAATTGATCTATCGGATTGCGAGTTATATCGGTCACATAAATGTTACATTTTCAAGATGTTGGAGTTATTATGAACAAGGAGGTTATCACTCAAGACAAATAGGGTCATTGATAGTTGCGCTTACTACAAAAAGGGGAGATGGAATAAGCGCGATGCACGCCAATTACCACAATTCCGGACATGTTGCGAACAGTGGAGATGTCTCAGCACTGTCCTGTAAGTGCAAGAACATTAACAAACGACTGTATATTTCTGAATTGATTCCATGGAGACCACCAGAAAGATTATCCCTGACACCACAAAAACATCGAAAAAAATTACAATCGTCCCAGCAAAAAGCAGCAAGAAGCCAAGTGGAAATCGACATGTCTTCCCGAGTGATAAATCTTGCTTTTACCTTGGTGAAGATAACCATCACTTAAATAGAAGCAACGTGGTTAGTACCTCTATGGACAGTTTGTTTCCACTCGCCACACGTTCAGAGATTATGATGTAATGGAACGAGATTCAATTAAGAACGTTGGTGATCACCGTTGATCTTCATCATACTTTAACGTTTCACAGGCATGTTTCTGAGGTCTTTTGACAGGGGCCAATTCTTTTCGTGAATATTGATTTCACTCCTCAATTTCAGGAAGATAACGCTCGTATTCATTCTGCTGCAACATCGCTAGACATTTTTCCCGGTAAACACTCAAAAGATGCTATGAACCATTCATCGAAGACTCCATCGCTACCGCAAAACTTGTAAGATCTACATGCCAAAGTTCAAATCGTGTCAGATCAGCTGAGTCCAGGTAACGTTGATAACGCATATGATAATATGTTACGACGGTTAGTAGAATGCATTAAAAATAAAGACCTCCCCACGTGCTATTGAGAGTTTTTATCAATTTCAATTTAGACCATTAAATTTTGTCATACCTTTGTTCAATTTTGAAACATTTCTTTTTTTCAATGAGTACTGACTTTGAAATATTTTTTTTCAATCTGATTACTTCTTTTCGGTAAAAATTTCTAGTTTGTTTTTAATGTAAGTTTCAAGTATTTCCAGCTTGTGTCACATATTAAATCATATGTCTAAACGTGAAATTGTAACTTCTACAAATGATAACTCGTTAAAGGATGTAATTTAACTACTTGGACTGTGATATATAAAAAGGTTATCATTATTGTGCATTATGAAACTTCATCAATAGAATACATCCTATTCTAAGCTCTATATTGTAAGTATTTTATTTCTAAATCGCATTATTCCATCTTTTGTTAATTATTATTATTTTGTTATTTAAATGAATCCTAAAATATATAAATATTTTAAAGACTAAGTTAAGTACATACATTCTAAGCGGATAGAGTTTTCAATAGATTTTCTTTAATTACACTAATGTAACTTTTGTATCTTATAATTTTATTACTGCAATAATTAGTTAAAACTACTCTAAAAATAAGTTGTTAAAGTAACAGAAATATTTTACATTAATCGAATGTATCGCCTTCAAATTAGTTTTGAGCGGTTAAATTTTAATTATGGCATACCTTTGAATAGCTTTTACATATTTTGAATCCGTGGTCTTCTGCGCTCCTACTGAAACACCAAACATAGTCTCTAACATAAAAAGAGAGAATATGATCACTTGAATTTCTTTATCTAAAATATAAATTTTTTTGTTCATTTTTTTCTCACATTATTTTCTTAAACTTTTAATTCAAGATGAATAAATTTCGCAATTAATAAATTGTACTGTATTAGATTTCTTACATTTTTCTGCTTCTGAGAAAGGAAATTTTTCGTTCTTTGAATTGTGAGTGAAATGTAGGTTGTCACACAGGTAATATCGTATAACCCGAAAAGATTGGTACAATATTCCAATAAAAACATTATGCAATGTGAAATTTCATACTGGTTTTATTCTGAACACGGAAACAAGTATACACAAAAACAAGAATATAAAACGAAATAATTACGATACTTATTTTAGTTATGGTTGTATTACTTTTATTTAGATAAGGGATTCTGCTATAGATTGAAAAAATTTAAAATAGAAGCGATTTGTTGAATAAATTATCCCACAGGTAGTTTTTCTAGAGCATGCATACTGAGCATCACTTTCAACAATTGCGCTGATAATTTTCTGTTAATTTCAAGGTGTCATGCACAAAGATGTCTGAAGTCCCACATTTAGTTACATTGTTACTGCGGTGCCTTACTACATACGCATCAATCCACGAAAAAGAAAAGTAGGAAATTTGGCACCAATACAGCTATTAACCAGATGTTATGAGGATTTGTTTCTTTTTTATTACTAGCAAACTCGCATGGTTGAGTACCTATGATACATCAAATTTCTTCTGTTTCAGTATCATCCGCATCGACACATTACACTTACATCAATGACTGAATGGCAGGATATCTTAACCTAGAACTATTGTTTGAATGTAATTTTATTTAGTGTATCAAACCATTTTAGCTAAGATACTTTCTAGAAAATGACCTATTGTGAATTATTGTGCTAAATTTTTGAAGAATGCGCAAGTTTAGGGAAAAGGAATAGCTGAACGATAGCCTGGAAAATTGTCTTTTATTTTGGTTATCAATCTGCATATTACCAATATGCCTTTTACGTCTTCTTTAAAATTGACATTTCTTCCAATTGTCATAGTAGTTAAAAAAATTTATGTTGCTTAATTTGAACTAGGTGTTTGTGCTGTTATATTGATTTAGTTTTGTGTTTCGATTGAGAAATTATTCTCGACATAAAAGTGTGTATTCTATTATTTGCACACATAGAGAAAGTACTTATTTGTGTATGCGTATTTTAATAAAATTTGTAATAAAGAGAATGTAATATATTTACAACAAGATTATGTAGCCCCCGAACTATTTGAAGTCCTTTTTTGATTTTCTGGTTCAAATTTCCCCATCTGTGGCCATAAAGAATCATGAAGTGGGTCATAAACGAATGAAAATTTACTTGAAATATAAGGTAAATGAAAAGTTTATGATGCATAAAAAATTTTAAATAAAAATATGACACTCGGTTGAAATCGATTCAAAATTTTCAATCTTAATTCAGATTACCTCTTTGATACAAATTTAATTAGTTATATGCTTTTCATTACCATTTCTGTAGCATATGTGAAAATGAAAGTAAGGCATATAATATATGACTGATATTTTTTAGTTTTTTTTTGGTTCTTCTATAAATTAAAAAGAATCTATGTAACCATTGATCTAAATATTTCAGCACATCATTGGCAATGATGTTATTTTAATATAACCAATTGTTTTTAAGATATAAGGATGTTTCATTTTAAAGTAAAATTTCCCTTCACACCTTTAAAAATGCATTCTCTACATAAGTTAACGTTTCACTACTTCATGTACAATTAAATGAGTTTGATTATCTTGAACTATTGACTATAGTATTCAATTTTAAAGGTGTCCTGTAGCTTCCTTTAAACATAAATTATTTTAAATGTTTAAAAGGAGACAATTCTGGGTATTATAATCCCATGCATAATTTGATAGTTCCTACAATGCTAAAAGCAGAAAGTGCCAAAAAATTCAAAACAAAGATTTTTTTTTTAAAATTTCTCAACAAAAAAGGGTAAGCGTTCTATTGCAGTTAGTTATATTAAAAAGTAAATTTCCATAAAAAATAGTTTCAGACTGTCTGAGAAAAAATGCATAAAAAATCTTATTGTCTTTTGATTAAAGTTACCTGTTAAGTGATGTGTAAAATGTATAATATTATTTTAATATCTTGTTCTTCAACTTTTATTATAAGCGCCCTACAAATCCTCATTTGTGATTATTTTAAATATCTGCGAATGACATTGGATCGCAAACTAAAATAGAGGCCCATGTAGAGGACATTACCGACCATGCCATGAAGATGCTAAGTGCCTTAAAACGTCTTGCCTTGGCAAGGTGGGGGTGTGGTAAAACAATTCTACTTCAAACATAACACTCCTTTATTTGTCGCCTTTTGACTTATTGCTGTGAGCAACTTATTGTGGTCGGGGAAAATATACTTTATCCCCTGAAAAGGATCCAAATTCAGGCCCTACATAATATTACTGAGGCTGTAAAGACTATCCCGATAGATTCAATGGTTTTGTTGACTGGTGATTGGCCACTTAGATCTGTGATTCAAGAAAAGGCCATTATTCTCTGGGAAAAGACCATTAGAGTACCTGGCTGTTTTTCACTTTGGAACGAGGTCAGTCGGGACTTGACTAGAAATCTAAAGATTCAGATGGGCTTTCTGAAACCTTGTTAAAAAACCTATAAAAGCTCATGCTCAGGAGAAAATTTCCAATCGTCTATCTCACAAGACTTAGAAGAAGGCTGTCTCCAATTTGAGTAATGGCTCAAAACATAGAGCGGTCTCTAAATTTCGCCTAGCCACCGAACATGATTGCTTACGGAAATATCTTTTTAGATTCAAAATTGCTCCTTCCCCGACTTGCACTCGGTACAGCTCTGGTGAGGATATGGAATCCGCGCATCTGCTCCACTACTTTTCGTTTCGAAAATCTTTTCTTTCTGAACGTTATAGGGAGGCTAGAGACATGTTGGATTGATTAACTTTGTCGCAGTATTTCTTGTTCCTATTTTGTGTTTTGTTCCCTTGAAATTGTTTTTTTATTAGTGTGAATCTAATTAATTTCATTTAAAGTTACATGCTCAATCGCGATGTGTAAAATAAATAATATTATTTCAATATAATGGGGGAAAAACTATTTCTTCTGTTAATGTTATGTGGTCATTGTTGCGTATGCCAAAATATTTTCTTTTTATGCATATTAAGAGTTCTGTGTGAAAAGAAATTTCCTAAAGATCATCTGAATCTGTACCCTTTTCTCCTTTATATCTTTTATATTTCACATGTAGTTGCTATAAGGCCGGCATCCGTGGTTGAACAGTATATACATATTACTTTTATCAAAAAAAATTCACAGGGTTAAAAGCATTTTCATTAATTGAATTGTTTATTGGAGACAGAAATGTTGTTATATGTCAACTTACCACATACTATATCCAACGTAGCATTGCTTAGATACTTCTTAGGATCCGTAAAATCCTTTTTTGTTTCTTGTTGCAAGATATTCACTAATTCTAAAGAACGTTCGTTGAAAACTGTTAAAAAGCCTCTTAATATCTCAGGATGGAAACAAGGAGTCAATAATTTACGTCTTACTTTCCACTTGCTGACGGGACTGCAAAAACAAATAATTTTATGTCATTATATACAAATAACTTTATGTCATTTGTTATTTATGTGTTTCGAAAATGAATTTCTTTCGAACGTTATTTAATTATATTTTCGCTTATATTTAAATGCGTTGATAGTAATTTCAAGAGACTTGTAAGCAGTATTTTTAATAAAATGGTGAATACATTTTGCTAGTAATGAACACTAACTTTCTCGATTCTGCTTTATTTCCAATGGTTGTCAAATGATAGTTTATACAATTCTAACTTAAATAATACCACTATCCTTTTATTGTCTATTAGTTTTTAAGAAATAATATAATTTGTTATTTTTTTAAATTTTGATTAGCATTGGAAATGCTAATAGTATTTTTATTTCCTAGTAAAAGAATAACTTTAATTATTTCTTATTCAATTTCCTTCATTCAATTTTCTTAACGATCTTATAGAAAAAAAGCTTTGAATTAACGAGACCGAATATGAATTATTAACATTACGTAAGCGCATTTAGATTTTTTAAAAGAAATTGGATTGTTGTATTTGAGATTATATTTGTCACTAAATGATACTTAGAAGCAAAAATTAATTCAGAAGACTGTGTTTATTTCAAATTAAATAGCAAAATCTACTCATTAAATTTAAAAACAAAACGTTATTATTTTATTATTAATGAATCCTTACCAGTTTATTCCTTATAAGTGTTTATTAATATCCTTATTATCATTATAAGTATTTATTAATCCATCATAAACCATATAAGTATTTATTAATTCATCATAAACCATATAAGTATTCATAAATTCCTCATAAATCTTATAAGTATTAATCAATAAAATACTTAGAAGGTTTTATTGTTATTGTATTCATTCTTCCTTAACGTCTGATCAAGCTTTAAGCATTTATTGCTTTTTTTGCATTGTTTAATTTCACTTATTGACGGCACGCAGAAAAGTTATATTTTCCATGTTCATTTTAATATCGCTAAAATCCAAATCTCGAAAAACTTCTCTAATTGAAACAAAATATCTTCAAATACTGTCCAGACAATTCTAAAATAATCTACAAATTTTCTTAATAAATCTGCGACTAAAGCATTCTAAACACGTCGAATAAAGGATGCAACTCGATTGTTTCAACAAAACAATTAGACAAAATTTAAAATTTACCTGGTTACAAGCCCTAGTCCGAAAACAGGTTTGAGAAATTCATAAATCCAAGCTTTTTCAATCTCTTTATTTGATTTGTATAATTCCTGGAAAAAATATTTTTTGATTTTCAAGTATTATAACATAACAAAATGAACCAGCCTACTAATTTAACACTACTTTGTAGTATAAATGCTTAGTAAAGAAAAAAAGAGTAAAGTTAAAGTTTTCTTAAAGCTTTGGTTGACGAAATAAAAAATAAGCTAGAAAAAAAAAATTAACAATACAAATTTATCAAAATGTATATTGCATTAACAGATACATAGATAATACACATATATACTTTAAGTCACAGAAATCAACGAACTACTAAGCAATTTTTCCGTTTGTGAAGAAAAGGGGTGAGTAATATTAACATGCATAGAGGGGGAAAGAATGTTTCAATTTCGGAACAATTAGAAGATTTTTTTCCAGAATAACGAAATGAGGAAATCAATAAAGCATCGCTCCACTTTTGGCGTGACTGTAAGCTGACGTGGCCTGAACTGATAAAGTTACTATTTCTTTTTCTACGGGATTTTTCGGAACTGTTGCGTTAATTGGTGACATTCTGGATGATAGTACGCTCCTTTCCATTAGGTCAAGGATTGGTAGACCATGGCTCACGTGCTGCATGTAGCTCTTCGCATAGGCTTTTGAGGCTCTTCAAGCTTGTGCTTCTATGTATCGTATTTGTAGCATTCTTTAAAGAACGGATGAGAAATTTTGATTTCATTGGATTAGAACACGTGTAGTAACGGCTTAGAAATAGTTCTGCCTAAAATAAAATTTAAAAAAATTATTCACTGAATATATGCCTAGAACCGCTTTTAAAAGTAAAGTTATTGTTGGAAAAAAGAAAAATAGATAACACATGGGGAGAATTTATATGGAAATCGTCCAATAACAGCCCATCTAGTTGGAGCTACAACCTTACGGCAATCTTATGAACTTTCTAGGACTGTGAGGGAGAATAATCGTAGCATTTTATTCTATCTTGGACAGATCTTTCAGGATTACGGCGAACAGCACATCACAGCTCTTCCGGATTATGAACCAATACCAATCAGAGAAGGATATAACTACCCTTATCCATCTGTTGTTCTGAAAACTCCTTTTTGCTATATCATACCATACAAAAATTACAAAATTTTTAATTTATTGAGTTCCGAATTCTTGTCTAAAGCGATTATTTTTAAGAATGCCTCTATATAAACTTGAAATCGAAACAAAAGAATACAATTGTTTCCTTTTCTCTTCCTCCATTATTTATTTAAAAATGTTCCTGTATTTGCATACACATTTAAACATATAAACTGTATAAGATATTTACTTTTGAATTTCTTGTTGATAAACAGGCTCCATGAAATATATTTAGAGATTAAAACATTCATCTATTTGATGCATTTTGTGGATTCTAGCTATTTATTTTAATATTTATAAGCAATGTTTGATTTAAAAGCAACACCTTAACAATTATTAATAGTTATATGGCCATGTCTTACAAAAAAAGTAAAAAGCAATTCTTAACAATATGTTACATGTTCAAACCATTAATTTTCATTTTTTTTTCAGATGGTGATTAATTCAAGTTTCTAAAACTCAACCCATAAATAGGATGGAATCATCTAAGAGAGAGAAACAAATGACGGAAATAGTGACTTTAAAAAAGAATGGAACTCGATATTCGTATTTGTTCGAAATTCGGATGATCTTTCTACTTGTCTCATTTTTGAGGATAAATTCGTAAATAATAAGAAGCCAAATCTCTAAATTGACAACAAAACATAGTATATTCATGAGCAAATATTTGGCAGGTGACGCATGGAAGAGTGATGTTACAGTACATCAATCTTAAAATCGGATGTCGAACTTTATGTAACACACTTGTGCTCACAGTTCACATAAGGTCAGTCTTGAGAGCTTTGTGTTTTCTCTGGAATTCGGGAAAAACGAAACCCGTACAAACAGACTGTGATTATACAATACCTTTTTTATGAGAACCTCCGAAGAACACTTTTACGACTTTAATAATAAAGCAACAGTCATGAAAAACTAAGAGCAAAGCTTTAATCTGCGAAGACACATGTACCAAAATGTCTTTGAAAATAACAGAGCATCAAATCGAGAATATTAAGCTGTTTTCTACAATTCAATTTAAACTGCTGAGTCGTTTGATATTAGTGACCCTACAGAAGCATTTTTCTTTGGGAGATATCTTTCGGCAAATGGTTCTAAAGAAGACCTTCTTGTACTGTTGTCACTCAAGGTACACAAAGAGAAAATACTGCGAATGATGAATAGACATATCTGGAACACATCGGAATATCTTTAAATAAAATAATTTCTATTGCTACTGATGGATCTAAAAATATGACAAATGTTAAATAAAATAAAAGATTATGTTAATGTTAAATAAAAGATTTGTGCCAATCTCTAGGAAAAAAATTAACTATGAAATTAACTAAAAATTAGCAATAAAAAAGTGCATGTTTTCATACGGATTTTTTTCAACATATTATTATGAATTATGAAGAACAGTTTCGGTGAGCATTTTTAAGAATTCAGAGAAAAAAATATGTATTGTCTTTTATTCTACGGGCTTTCAAAATGAAAATCAACGAACTTAATTTGGCATTCTACAACACAGATTCTTTTTTCAGTTCAGATGCAGTTAATAGGTATAAAAAGCAAGGAAATGTAGAGCAATAAATATACAGATTTGACCATCCACTTGGTCAAGCTCGAAAGAGAGAAATCCAATTTAATTTCTCAATATAAGTGGACAGTTATAAACAACTAACATCAATGGGTCTAAGATAGACACGATAATATTTGATTCATAAAATAATTTGCTTGAACAAATGATACGGTGAAAAAATAACGTTTGCAGTTTTCCCAATTTTCGGCACTACATGTTTTTGTGCGGACAAACATTCACTTCCAAAAATTAAATATAAAATAAACTGAGAAATAACTTGATAAACAATACTCAACAGTCATCCCTAAAATGAAATTGAAAACCACGACAATTCATAATCACGCCTTAAATGGAAGGCAACTACAATTTAAAATCATACCTAAAATTGAAGATACCTACTACTAATTTTACATATATACAAAACTTTCAATAGAGATGCATGATTTCTGTTTTAAGTCACGAATAAAAGGATCTTTCATTTGTCACTTTTTTTACCCCTTAAGATCTATAAATACCTAAATTAACATAATTGGAGGTACCCAGAATCTTGACCAAGGGCCTAAATTTGTATAACTAAAAAAGGACGACCTTATGCGAAAACAATCAATGCCAACTTAGTATAAAATTGATATAGGTTACGGTATTCAGCTAATAAATCATGTACCATTCGTAGGAAAAAATAATAACAGTTTTATGAGAAAATCAGAAGAATTACGTATTTGATTAATAATGTTCATAGCTCTCATATACAAGAACAACCAATGTCTATTTTAATTTATAGTGAAAACATTCGTTTCCAGAATGCAATACGTTTTTGGTATAATTATTACTGATCTTACTTCACAAAGCTTGAAAATAGAATTCTAGCATTATATTATTTCGACATTGTAGATTTCTTGCATTCGGCCACCAGAGCAAGAAAATATTTGATAGTTCTTACTTTTCAAAAGAGAATAAATGTTATTTTGCATAAAACGTAAATCGGAGTGCACACTTACGAGTATACATATAAATGTCTCTCTGGTAACTTCCTAATCATGTTTCCTTCTTAACATGGCTCATCTCTCCCGAATGAAATGCCGACCCCTGCATTTCATCCCAATTATGCTCTATGGAAGTCAAATAAGGCTATTTTGCTTGTCAAGAAAGAGTTCGAAAAGTATGAATACAACTCAAGCAATGCATGCCAGGTGTTGACGGGTATCATACTGTTGAAAAGCAAGTCCGTGTTAGCACACAAGAGATGGTGACACAACCAGTCGTAGATTTTCATCAAGTTACTGTAAATGGGTCACAACTATTCCATCTCATTCCGAAAATGACACCACAGACACATTAGGTGAGACTCAAAATTCTTTGCAGTTGGATATGCATCATACTTCAATGAAAAAGTAGGAAGTGAAAAATGTCAGAATAACTGGTACAGAACAAAATGTGAAGAGTTAAAGAGAACGAATGATTCAGGCCGTTAACTTTCGAGCGAATATAAAAGAATATATTTTAAACTTTAAGAGGTACACATTATCAGAGGAACGTTATTGTTTATCATAAAATAAAGGCAAACCTTGATTCCATTGGCTTTGATAAGAAGTACTACGGGCTCGTATAAGAACCAAATGCAAAATAGATGTTCCTTTTTATATAGGTTTACGAATTTCTTTAATACATTCATAGCATCTGAAAAATAAAAATATATGTAATGAAATAGTATGAAATAAATGCATGTATGTTCTTTTAATCACAATGCTTCTTTTTTTTTCTTTTTTTAGTTTGTAATAAAATGTGTTTCATACTTCCACATAAATTTTCAAGATGTGTCCGTTATAAATAACTATATTTAAGTAAAATTCACATGTTAATAAAATTAGATTTGTAAATAATTACCAAAAATTAATCATTAGAAGACATAACATTAATGAGTATTTTGATGATTAACTTACATGATTATTTAAATTACTGTATCAAATATATACATGGTCAGAATTTTTTATGCATTAAGGATTTCACAGGAAATCTAAATATATAGCGAAATATTTTCAAAAAGAGTAATATTTTTTATTGAATTTAGCAACCAATAAAAAAAATGATTCCTAAGATTTAATTTATTTATTTCATATTCCATGTAGTACATTTTTATGCAAAAAAGTATATATTTCAGTTATTTCCCTGCCCAACGGGTATTATGGCAGGAAAGATAATTTTCAAGATAAAGATAAAATACATCAAGTATTAATGCTGAAAAAATAGAGGTGACATTGGAGGCAGATTTTGTCGTCGAGTCCCCCAACTTAGCAACAAAACTATATACCCCTAGACAAGTCAGGAACTCTCTAGAAGGTGTTTTGTGAGAGTCATACCTGAGCCATTGTGTTTTCGTGAGTGTATGTAAAATTAGTGTACGTTCCAATGTAATGTAATTACTTGTTTTGAATTAATGTGCTAGTTGATTGTGCAAACGTTGAACGTATTCATATATTTATGTGCTAATTGGTTCTTGTTAAAAGATTAATACATTTTAATTGCCTGAGAGTCTCAGAGTAACAATTCAGGTATACTTCGAAAGAACCTGTTTGTTTATTGCATGGAACAATTAAACATTTGAATGGCGATCAGCCACGTATCAATATGACCATCTATCTTTCTACTGGAATGGATACAGTTAAAAGTAAAAATGTGTAGTTAAAAGTAAAAATAAAAAAGCGTTCAAAAGTTAACGTCAGAAAAATAAACTAATCAACACAATAACAAACACAAATTGGTGTTTCCATTGTCTGTTGTAGTGTGTTAAAGGGCTTCAAAACAAATTCATTTCAAAAACTAGCTCTGATTGCTGTTACGTTTAGTTAGCTTCGTCCTTTTGCGTCGAGTTGTCATTGTCGATGAAACAATGATTCTTCATTATGCATCGTTGATCAATGAACTATGAAAGTAGTGGATTTGTTTGTTTTCACCTGCTCCAAAGCAGGCGAATACGATCTTATCGATCTATATATATTTTAATCTAAGCGACATCCTAATTTCTCTACATGTTTTTGTGAAAAAATTAAAAAAGTAGTATAAAAAGATTTATCGATACCCGATATTTACGAAATAAAAAAAAAATTAAAAGAACTAATAAGAAGTGAATAATTAATTTATTTGACCAGTATTAAAAGCTTTTTAATATATACATTAACCTGTAATTGCTCTAACCGTCAATATTATGTTCCGAAAATGATTCGACACTCCCACTCTCACAGCTGACTTCAGAACTGTTGCTGCCGTCAAAATTTTCTCTCACGGTGTTATTTTCCGTACCATCATATGTGTTGCAAACGATTTATGTTAGTAATGTTTAATTTAAGTATTTTCTTTTTTTCAGAATGGCAACATCTTCTTTTGCGCGCGTTTGTTTATATGAAACGAAAATGCTAACGTTCTTTTTTTTCTTTTATAGTTGTTATTTCTCGTTTTATGTTATTTTTTAATTGTATTATAGTGAAAATAATTTATCTGGAGAGCCAGGGGCTCAAGTAAAGAATTTGAAATAAATATTCAGTTATTTTTATAAGAATCCGAATAGTGTTCTGTTTATACTACAATATTAATATGCATTTGTTATGCAACAATTTTTAAAAGAATGTATTATTGTCTCATTAGAAATTTTTTTTACATGCAACAGATATTATTCTGCAGTTTTCGAAGCCCTTGGCTTTTTGATTTTCTCAGAAGCAAGGGGTAGTTTTCCAAATGCATCCAGTTTTCTTTTTGCGTAGTCCTTAAATGGCTTACTAATGCTTACGTCAAGTGGCTGAAACTCGTTTATTATACTGCCTGTGATATCACAATTGTTTAGTTTCATTTTCTATTTTAGAGAGTCCGTTAAATGATCTTTAAACGTCCATGATAAGCATGCTCGGGAATTTCAAAGAGGTACGCTCGAGCCTTCTATTCTGAATTGTCTTCCATAATTTCGGCGGTCATCTATCCATTTTCCTTACTATGTATGATAACGTCATTGGGGAAATTTTCGTTTTTGGCACTCATATCCTGTTAAGAATCAAATACAGAGATAATTTATAGCAGTATGCTGTAATGCTCGCGTTATAGTGAAACGTTGCTTTTCGTATCCTGTAATCAAAATGTTCATCTCTATCTCACCCTTTGAATTTACAATATAATGCCATGATATATCAAAATAGGTAGCGGGAGGGGGGAGGGTCATCCACTTTTCTAATGTTATTCAATTCATACGCATATCTTGTCCATAAGTCGATGACATGGCGTTAAAACTGCACGAGTTATCTTCGAATTCTGCAGGAAATCTTTTGACAGATTGAAACTCTCCAACCTAAAGAAAATCCTTCCTTTCTCATAATTTTTTCGTACCAGCCGCTAGATAATTTTAAACTCACGATTCTAAATTTATGGCTTTTTTTGCCTTGCATTGCAGCATTTGTGTTGTAACTAATAATCCTTTAAATCGGGAGTCACGACTGAGCCACTACATCAGGATATCTTTTTCATTTTGGTCCAATGAAAGGCTTCGTAGCAGATTTACAAGCAAATATCATATCACCTTATTTACCCCATCGACTTATATTGGTTTTATCCGTATGTTGCGTTATAATTTGTAATCAATGTTTGACCCCAGATCATAAGGTGATTAAACTTAACACTAGACTAAACATACATAACTAACAATAACTGTGTTTTTATTAAAAACATTTAAAAGGATTCAAATGAAGAACAGACAGAAAAGAGAACCGTGAAACCAGTATGCGGTTCTTCTCTCGTTCTATTGATTTTCGATACTACCTTATACAGCGGTAGTAGAAGATATTAAGTTTACTTCAGCGACACTTCGTTTGCATATTCTTTTCTTGCCAGAATAACCGGCTCGACCTCATAGTGGTAGAATAGCTATAGGCTGGAGGTGATTAGCAATCGTACAGTACTCCCCCTGACGACGAAGGAGAACACTGACGAAGACGGTGAACACTAGAATTGAACTACAGGAAGCATTGTGCCTGGAAGCCATACGTCCTGGAAGCATTGTGCGTCTAACATAACTTAGATCTTGATACGTCCAAAGTGAGTCTTGGCACACATAAAGTGATATCGGAACGCCCAAACGAGCTGTTGACGAAAAAGGTTGAGGTAGATCATCCAGCATAATGCTGCAGAAAGGGTCTGATGAGCTATGCTGTGGATGATAAATGTAAGATTCGAGAGTCCAAAAGAGAACAAACAAAGTAAATGACGCAATAGCTAAATCGGAACAGTAAACGCCAAGTAAATAATAGAATGAAGAAAAACAGACTCACGTGAAAAAGACGAAATGAAAAATCTCCTAGAAGGAAGAAAAATGTCCTTCAAAAAAACGGCAAAAGTCTATAGTGTGAAAGACGGATGGGTCACCATTATGGTATTTTGCCTTGTATGTGAGATTTAGTAACCACGGTGGACTGACTCCAGATTAGAAGGTTACGAGTTTTAAAATAGACATAGCATTTTATTTCTTTTATAATTCGACTACCACTATTTTCCTTTCTTCCTCCTACCCTTCTATCCGTCGAGTATCTTGTTTCAAGCAGTTTTAATCATCTGAAATTTCAAGAAGTAATATAATTTTTTAAATAACAAATTTATTATTCTTTACTTTCGTTACTATAGATACATTTATAATGACAAACGAGTTTTACAATACAGAATTACATACTCTTGGCAAAGAAACCCTATCATCAAATAAGCCACCTTTTGCATTTTTCGATTTCTCTTTGGATCACTTTCTTTGTATCATTCTTTGGATCACTTTCTTTCTCTTTTGAATATGTTTATTTTCAGTATTGTTTCACATGCTGAAATTACCAGTTTCCTTTTTTATACTGGGATTTTTTTTTCATTAATAAATTTCTGTGAAGTTTAGTTACCTATTTTTAAGGTGTATTCATAAAAGGAAATCTTGCGTACAGATTGTTATGCTTGTAAGAAGGTTTTACATGAATGAAAACAGCAGTCAAATTCATTGAAGCTCTCGCTCAAAGTCAATTGTATTGTAGAAAATAAATACATTCAAATTATCTCCTAGTTTTTTCCCTTTATATATATATATATATTATAACCTAAAACTTTCGCCTTAGGAATCGTGGTAGTAAGGTGGATTTCGATTTATTTTTCTTCTTCCATATGAAACATGAGTTATATCCGTTTAAATACTAAATAATAAAAATAATTTTTTTTATTAAATGACATTTATATCGAGTCTTATTTGAAATGCAGAACATCCATAAATACTAAATTTATTTTCATGAATATATTCTGTTCGTATAAGTGATAGGAGTCGATCAGACTAGGTCCGGTAATATATATATATATATATATATATACCTGTCCCTCGATTTACACGGTTAATTGGTTCCTGAGAAAACTGTGTAAAGCGAAAATTAAAATTTTTGTATGAAAAACCGTGTAAATCGAAAACAGCTATAACCATGCGTTTTATATATAAACCATTTATTCAATATAAAATTAAATAAAAAACAAAAACCAAACAAAATTGAGCTAGTTATTATAAATTCAAAGTGTTTTCAATAATTTATTCAGTATAAAATAAAATAATTTCTGTGGATATTGTCGTGCCGCATCTGAATCAGCAGATGCTTGCTCACCTTTTAATTTCAGATTACGTAAAGAATGCCTTTTTTTCAATTTTTCGAACCATACTTGTCGCATATACATGCACATGTGGTGTTACCAAATCAATGAATTAAAATTATGCGGAATTTGACAGTTTGATAATTTTTTTTTATTTGAATTTAAAAAACCGTGTAAATCGAAAACGTGTATATCGAGCACCGTGTAAATCGAGGGACGGGTGTATATATATATATTAAGGGGAAAAAATTCCACAAATCCGAAAGATTTATAAACTAGAAACATTTATTTGTTTGAAGAACACATTAGAAATAAACTCTCCTAATTAAAACTTATGAAAGCTACTATAAAAGGAATTATAGAATTCGTGGATCAGACCAGGGATCTCCAGTTATCTTAGCCTCTGAACCACACTGACTCCTCCACTAAGAGCCAAGAACCAAGACCAAGTTAGCTCATCTTTTCAACATACTCCAATTTTGAATTGCTCCGAAATTTCTATTTCGGAATTACCCGGCGAGTGTAGTATCTATGGCACGAGTGGGGGAGACTCTACTCCTTTCGCAATTTTGAATGGTTTTATGCGAAAGTGTCAAAGGTATGACATTCACCATAACGAAATATACAAAAAGTTTACAGATCCAAGTGAACTGATGAGTGTTTGAAGTCACTGTTTATAATTTCCCTTAATGTATTGATCCACAACTACAAATGATTGTCAATGGTAATTTCCAACTCTATAAATCTCGTTCATCACAATTATAATCTTTAATTTCATTAAGTGACCTTTATATGCCACTGATGATTGTAACTGTAAAGACAAATCTTGTGTCTCTAATAACTTAAGGAAACTTTTTGTCAATTGTACAATTACGTAGATCTAATATCAAATCACTTGACATAATTAACATTTTAATATTAAGTTTTAAATTTATCTCAAAAACGTTGTTTAACTTTAACGTGAGACACAAAAAATATTCTCAAGTCAACACATTTCTTGATTTTATGTAATTTCTCAATGACATTTCGTGATATATTTTTATGTTTATCTTACTATTTCACAATCTATCAATTTTTGTTACAGAGATAAATTTGGTGCAAGGTACCGGCCTCATCAAAACATATTGATTAGGAAAAGTTATTCAAGAAAATATGGTAAATGATATAATTGTCTCTTTCATATTTTAGACAATGAGCAAAACAATCAGTTCCATATTAGGATGCAGATATATTAATTGGAGTACTTATCAGCTGAAGGGCATTCAATTCATTCGCAAATATAAAAAAAAAATTATAAAACTCGCTACTCTTTATTTATGAGCTTATTTTAAAATTAAAAAAAATCAGTTTTTAATCTATTTATCCCTTAAGTTTGTAACTTTTTATGTTATTCAGTTACATCACACTACACAAATGTTTGCATAAGTACTCCTGATAAAAATTTTACACTACTTGGAGATAATGCATTATGATTTCAGTGTTGAATCCGGTACCCTTCATCTGGTATGCGCACGTGTCAATTGAAGCTTTGATATGAATGATGTGTAGTGGGGATATTTAACTCTTCGGGGGGATGTCCTTGTGTTACTTATAAAAAAAATACAAAAATTCAAAATTTCTTATTATTAAGAGTAAGAGACGTATTTACTCAATAATAATCAACCTGAAAGGTCTAACTAATTTATTTAAGTATTTGAATAATAATAGCAAAATTAATTTATGTCGAACGATTATCTTAATTGTGCTACACAAAATATTATAATAAATATATCTAATCACCATGTAGAATTCTAAGCAGTAACCTTTTAATAATTAGATTATATTCGAGTAAACGTTTCATCACAAGATCTGAGTAAAAAAACACGCTCTATATATCTTATTACAGTGATCTATAGCGTTTCAATGACTTTGAATACGTTTTTTCAATCTTTTCTATCTTGTTTACTACACTTATTTTTAAGCAGTAAGGCTAATTTACATGTATTATAGTTTTTCAACAGGCGGGAATCAAATATTAATCGTAGATCATTCAATAAGCCTTAGAAATTCTAAGAAATGGTGCTCATACCATCGAAAATGGTTTGGTTTTAGTAACATCATGACTAACTAAACAGGTTTCTAATTTTCAGTTACTCTTATTCATAATCAGACGCCTTTCGCTCCTCAAAAATTCTTCGTCATAACTTTTCAGATAATCTTCGCAATTTTTTGGAAAAGATTCAGTGGAAGAAGCCCTACATTTTGGTACAGTTGATTTTTGCTTAGTTTCCGGTACATTATGAGGAATCCACGTCTTACCGACTATGACAACTCGACGCGTCAGCAGTCAAATTTTTATTACTCAGCAAATGACTACCAAATCAAAACTAATTTATGAACCAATGTCACATTTGTTTCGGCTCCGTTTTGTAGATGGCAGTACCCAATGGTAACAATAATTTTTTTTAATGATGTCATTTGTCTTTAGATACAGATACTTTTTGAACCAGCATCTTAGCAATGTATAATTTCAGAGAAAAGTGCGTGAGAACTCGTTATAAAATTAAAAGTGATTTCCCAAAAACTCTATCTAAGATATTGGTAAAATGTATTCGATGGGATAAATAGAATCAATTTGATGTTATGGTTTAGACAACGTTAAGTGTATATAATTCATTAACATTTTTAAAAAATCAGAGTTTCGTTTAATACTATTTGTTTTGAAAATATTAAATGATGTTATTTTTAAATGATTTATTATTACTAAATAACTTTAAAAAAAAGACAAGCCTTCAAGGCAATATCTACATCTAAATAATTTTTCACCTATTAACTATGCATCTTCCAAATTACATCTAAACTTAATATTAATAGCCAGGTGGGAAGGTACATTCTAATTGTTGAAAAGGCTCTTCGTATACTTAACTGTTTTAACTTTCTACCAGTCATTTAGAATTCCCTGAGTGTTATATTATTTCTGTAAAGCCTCCAATAACCTCGAAGCTAGACTATTTTATTGAAAGGTATGCTCCTCATCACTTGATCGTGGTTCAAAATTACAAGGTTCGTCGGTTATAGCTCTCGTGTTGCTTCTAACTTGGAGGCTAATAATCAAATAATCGCACAATATAAAACGCAAAGGAATAAAATTAAAGAAGACAACTTTTTTTACCCAATTTATCAAAGGACTTTTATGTATATTTTAGCGATTTGGCTGTGGATTTACAAATCTTTACAAATTGTTTTTAAATATTTTTTAAAACACTGAGAAGACGCAACCCAAAAAAGAAAATATGCTTTTTCTTACTCTATCGTATGAATCATGTCCCTTTCAAATAAATGTTTATTTAGATTTCAAAAAAAAAAAAAAAGAAGAAGAAGAAGAAGAAGAAAATGCCTAGACGCACTGTATGTCATATGAGTAATGAAACCACAAGCTTCATTTTTTTTTTTTTTTTTTTTTTTTGCTACATCTTTTTCCCAATTACTGCACATCGCCATGCCTCCTGAAATCCACGTTAGAAATGATAATGTGTGAGAAAACTCATGCCTTATGATTTCCGTTATAGCGTTGTCTAGCAGTTCGCCACTTGCTCACAGCCTTTGCATTATGAAGAAAATTGCATGTTTAAATGTTTTCTACAAACCCTTAAATTTTTGTCCATGAATTTTGAAACACTCTGAATGACATACGAGTAATGAAACCACTGACAGCTTTAAGATGTTTTTGGCTATGACTTTTCCCAGATCACTATACATCTCTATACCTCCTGAAATGCAGGGTTGAAATGAGGATGTATAAGAAACTCGCTCTCTGTATCCTTTCCATTAGAATGCCAATTAGAGTTTTACCACTTGCTCTTCACCAATGCATTGTATGGTGAAAATTGCTTGCTTAGATGCTTTCTACCACCCCTTAAATTTTTTCGTATGAGTTTCGAGACACCCTGTATATATTTAAGTTACAGAAATTGTAGCAAAAGCATGAACATTGCCTTATTCAGCTCTTCTTTTAGAACATTTTTCACCAAAATAATTTTAAAGTCAAGATAGTTTTTTAGACCTACTCCACCCATTAAGTATGGGGAATAGAACAGGGAATATATTTAGTATTTTTGAAATGTGTGACGGCTCTCTTCAACAAGGACAATAGAAGTTAAAATATCTTAATAACTATCAAACGCAAGAATCCTTTTTGGTCTAGTTTAGGCCTGGGCAACCCGCGGGCTGCAAGTGGCCCAACTGGTATTAACCTGCAATCCGCGGAACTGTGTCATCTGAACAAAAATTTAAAATTGTACATAAAGGTATGAAATAACATTCCACCATGAGTCGTTTGTATCAGATCCCATTACAATGAATATGCTGTGAACTACAGGAATCTGATTACTATGGGAATATCTCAGTACATTGACTCAACTATCGTCACAAATTTTCTTTTATATTCTTGTTTAAAAATAATTATATAGTTAAACTCATTTTAAAAAGTGCGTGGACTCTTTTACATGCGCAGGTTGTATACAATGTATACCTAACCAGTAACTCATCAAGTAATGCACACCCTGCTGATAAGCGAGGGTGTCCTGTTGGAGTGTTTATGAGACGAAGGGAGGAAATGCCACGCGCGCATCAGCAGCTAAATTGTTTGCATCAAACCTAATTTATTTCACCCAGAAGCATATGGTTCCATACAGACTGACTGCTTGGTGTATTTTGATCACTAATAATTTAGCAACATGTAGCTGCATGACAGTTTATATTATATTTCGTACAAACACATTAAATTCATTTAAAGGTAGTTTTCCTTAGTTTATTGCAGAATATTCTTGATTTCTCTAATGGGGCTCGGGAAGATAAATCTTTCCCTGCGACTGGAGAGTTGAAAGTAGGTATAGTTTTGAATGTAAAAATTTTAATTAGCTTTAAAAGAATCAATTTTTTTTTTTAAAAAAAAGGTGATAAATGGAATCCATTATACTTACGCACACACTCATATATATATAAGGCGGGTCACTGGAATAAAATGTGCTTCCTAACTTTCCCGCAAAGACTTTTGGCTTGGTCAGGCCTGTCTAGTTGATATATGAGCCCTGAAAAAGCGACCAGGCAATTTTTCTTCCGACCCGGTGGCTGAGAAGTCGAAACTCAACCGTCATTCTAAGGTCAACCGTACTCACCAACCACGGGGTAGAAAACATCACCCCGCAGATAGTATATAAAAATAAGTCTGTGTCTCTACATGTTTATATTATTCTTATTATATAATTACATAATTTATTTTATGTTACGTATTATTTTGGGGTACTTACGCATATGTAAACCATACTTCCCTGAAGGTCTTTTACTTGTAACAAATTCTGTCAAAATGCCAAGGACATTGAAGAAATGAGGTCTGTTCCCAGGCATGAGCTGACAGTACTTCTGTCTCCAAAACGAATATTTTACAATGACGAAGAAAATCCAACACAAAATAGTGGTTACGATGATTACTAACATTCTATTCAAATTGTATTCTAATATTAATGAAGGAAATTTCAAAGTTATATAAGATGATGGAATATGTTTAAATGAGTATCGCTTCTAAGGCGTGGTATATTTCAATGCCTTTCCTATTTATAGAGTCACTTTTCGACGGTTTGATTGCGTAGCATTTACGTAGACCATACTGAAAAATTATCTTATTTAAGCTTTAAACAATATCAATAGTCATGTATAAAACAATGATAGAAAAAAAAGTGCAAGAAGAAAAGCTGCTATCAATAACTTCTTCAGATATAAAATGATTAATTTGAACATAAAAAATGACAATAATTGTTACGTTTATTGCAATTGATTTGTACAAGAAGTAATACATTTAATGACCAATAGCGAAATTAAGTGTTACTTCAATATTTAATTCTGAATTCCTATTTTTATTAAATTTAATTTCAAGCACTTTTTAGAGATTAAAAAATCCATCTTTATCCTTATCTTTTAATATAAATTACAAATTTTCAGAAAAAGGAAAAAATATATATATATTTATTTTTAAATTTCCTAATAATGGGGTTAACAATAAAGAAAAAATAATTAATTTTCTGAATGACTTACAAATCATTTAGAAAGTGAATACTTCAACCTTATGATAAATGTAATTTCAATAAAAACATGTATTAATTGTCACAAATCGCGATGATATTTTTGCCTAGAAATGCCTCTACTATACGTATTAACTAATTTTTTTTATTCATTATCTATAACACTTATCGATATTAAGACTAACTGACTTTCGTATTAGAGAGTTGAATACTTTTTATAAATTTTGTATGTGTTTTGTAGTTTAAGTACACATCTCAAAGGTTAAGAATTCTTATCAAAATTTTTATCTCTTTATTTTAAGTGAAATGTATAAATAAAAAAAATTATTCATACATAAAATAATGCATGTTTAATAAGGAATGATATTGAGCTAAGCAATGATTATATATCCTTTAAGAAGCTGCAGAGAAAAACATTAGGTACAGTGTGATAAAGCCAGTTCAAGTTCTCGAGTCGATATAAAAGGTCGTTCGTTGATGCTTTCCTCAATATGATCAAAAATTAGTAAAATGTCAATTATGTTATGTATTTTAATTTCAAATAATTTTCAAAAAATTATTTAACAAAACTGCTTTTTGTTATATGAAAAATCCACATTTTTGGCATGTTGAGTTTTTCGACATCTATTCATTTATAAAAATCCTGAAAAATTCGACACTGTTTCTCTCATCTCTAAGGTTTACAAACAAAAAAAAGAGATTTCATGTACATATTCAGACAACAATTTTCTTAAAAATACCGATAATGGTTTTTTTTTTCTCTGACAGAATTAGGCTTTACTTGATATCATTTAGAAATTCTCAATTTCCTCTTTGAAGTTAAATTCTGTTCAAGGATAGTTTTAGTTTCTACATTTTTGTTTCTTCTTTTACATCGAAAAGTTCACATAACAGTTACACATGCTCACAACTATCTCTTCTGAACTTTTAATTGTTCTGATTTTTGCTACCTTGTACATTCTAGTCTTTCATTTTCTTCCTTTGTAATCCTATATTCTATTAATATTTCGAGGATTTTTACTCTCGGTTAAATCCTTAACATTGATAACCATTTTATATCTCTGTGACAAAAATTGCAAAAGTTATTAAGAATTTAAACGCGAAAGTAGAAATTCCGTTGAATTAACATTACATTAACAAATAAAAATGGCCAATTAAATGGGAGATTTATCGAAAATCTGGAAATAGTATTAATACAAGATTCTGTTCTTGAAAAGATCGTTGAACCTAACTTGATTAAGGGTATCTATTTTTAGACGAATGTAAATGGTCACTAACAGTTTTCCCAAACTTTTTATTTATTTTTTACAACTGAATATTTGTGATGCAAATAGAAGGAAAATCTATCTCAACTTAAAAACTTTACAAACTTAGATCTATAAACTTTTTAGCGTTCTGTATCGTTTCTATGAGGAGTTAAAATACCAAAGTCTAATTTTAAAATTTTTTATGTGACAAACTGAGAAAAGACAAGAGTAAAGTATTCGTTTCATTGATATAAAACGAACAATTATGCTAAGAAATAGCTGCTGAAATTTTTACATGCTTTACGTGTAATAGTTGACATATCATCAAACACATGAAAACAAAGATTGTTTGATGAAATCAGAAATTATTAAAATATTTGAATGAAATCAACGGGTCGAGAGGATGATTCTTATGTGCAACTGAATTGAAACTTGTATCAAGAGAAACACGTAGTACGATGAAAATGTGTGACCAGATGCAAATTAGTATCAAGATACGTCAGAAGTTCTTCATTAATCTCGAACAACTCTCGTGCTGTTCCAACAAAAAAAAAAAAAAGATGCACATGATCAGGCAAAATATTTTCTACTATTTATTACATTTAACGACTCGTTCATATTCCTTAAGCCACTTGTTTGGAACTCCTTCATGGTCTTTGTGAAACACTGAGGGATGTCTGACCTTCTACATATAAAGCGTGAACATGGGCAAGGAATTAATGTCATCTCTATGGTCATTCATCCGTGGGTTTCTTTTTTTTTTTTGCTCTTTTAGCATGTTTTAGCAGGTTCAATTGTAAAAACAATGATTTTCCCAGTAGCGTGAGAAACTAAACTTGGCTAAGAATCATCTCAGACTAAGAATACATGTCTTTATTTATTACAATAGAATATTAGGGAATACTGCTCTGAAAACATAAAGAATATACTGGAAAGTTTAAAAAATTATAATAGAAGACAGAGAACAATGAAACAAAGCATTTACATGATTTTGTAATGTTTTCAGCTCTACGCTTGAAACCAGGAACACTCGTTCTGTAGACATGATTTTTACCTCTGCGCCAACGATGCTTGAGAGGTGACCCTATCTGTGATGTCACGTCAAGGGTAGCCGAAGCCACGATCGTCGAGTTGACAGTCCACGCTGCTGCGAACATCGTCGAACTGTTCGTTCAGACGCTTATTGTCTTATAAACGATCCCATTTATTTGGCTCGTGACTTGTGATTGTACGATCCGAGCGGAAAACACTCAGCTGTTAGTGATGACGGGTCATTGAGATCCAGAACGTCGTTCCGTATTACCATCCTGCACCCAACGATTCCATATTCTGTAGACATTCATGGAATTTCTACCGAAGCGAGCAGCAGTACCGAAATACTATAAACCGCAATCCCGGAAGGCTACAATTCGACCTCTAACAGAAGCGTGCGTGTAAATGTGCTGGAAACATTTCTCCTTCATCGTGCTGGTAAGCATTTCTCCTATTTAGCCGAGGCATCACATTAACTTTTTACCAGGCAACAACGTTTAAATACAATTTGTGTTTGAGAAACGTGATGTGCAATTTCTTCATTTAAACACATTGGAGACTTCGCTACCGGCGCCTGCTTTGCTGTAATACGTTGAAAAATTAATCATTTGCATATCACAGAATTTCATGTCTGTAGCGTATTCTCTCTCTCTCTCTCTCTCTCTTTCTCTCTCACTTTATATATATATATGTGTGTGTATATGAGTGTGTGTGTGTAAGTGCGCGCGTGTGTGTAAGGCTTCTCATGCGTTATAAGAAATAACTATTCTCCATATAAATATGTACACAATAAAGAGACAGTTTCAGAGTGTTAAAATTAAACCATAAATACTTAACACGAGAGAGGAACATTAACAGAGAGAGGATGACATTGAGAAAAATTACAGAGACCAGAAGTACCCATTCAGGCTTCTTAGTTATAGCGGAAGAAAAGGAAATTTACGTTACTTAGGTTACTTAAAATTTATATGCAATTATTTCTTCAGATCACGTGGTATTTTTTTTTTTTTTTTGATGGAGGGATTAGCTGTTGACAGAGTGTCTAGCAAGGATTATTCCTTACTGCTTTGAGACGCAAGATTAGCTAACAGAGTATGTTTTTAAGAGAGTATGATTGCGTGAATTGAGAGTTCAATTGAAATCAGGAAATAAGAATTATCAGGTATCAGGAAATAATCGTATCTAGATTATTTAATAAATTCCAACAAGTGACATCAGGTCTCCCGACTAAGACCAGCCAAGAGCGACGACATTTGCCCTGAAAGCTATTTGGCAATAAGTGCAAGATGACATAGACAGTCAAATAAGATTTCTCGTGATCTTGCTGCTGTGCCTATATCAAGATTTTCAAGGCAAACAATTTACAGATGCCGAACAGAAAGGAAATATTTACGATCGGCGTCCTGTGGTGCATTTCTCTCTGAGAGTACCACACAGGAAAGCTCGTTTCTCGGGAAGCCGAAAAACACCTCGCATTAACGCAGGCACGTTCTTTTCACTCATGAATCAAGAATCAACAAACAAAATGATTCTAGGCATGTCTTCATGTGGAGAGAATATGGAGCTCTCTACCATCCCTCCACAGTACAGGAAATTTACCAATTTGTGGCGAGGTTATTTTTGTCTGGCATCATGTTAGACAGTCATACACGTCTTTGATGTAGGTAGTGTAACTGCACAGCGCAAAGGAGATGAGATTCTTGAAGTCTAGAACAAGGTTCATGTAAAACTCAGAATGTATAGAAAGAAGTGCGCTATAAATTGAAATTTTTTTAATCGCTAAGATCTCTAGTGCAGTGGAAAGTGAGGCATTGTATATTAGTTCAATTTTTTGTTGTGACTATGAAAAAATACTGCATTAGTGAAAAATGAACGTTTCTGAATCAGCATTTCATATTCAATTAAGTACAGAGTATGATGAGAAAAATAGAGATTTAAATAGAATAACTAACAAGTCTTTATGTCATATTAATATTTATAATAACAGTAATGTTTAATATAACAACAAACAAAAAATATTTAAGCAAAACAAGACATTTGATCATGAATTTCTTTGAATCAGTATATAAGTATATCTAGAATGCTATATACAATACAAAAACACGATTACTGCTGTTGCCAAGGGGACTCAAAATATTACCATACTTGAATACTTCAAAAAAATAGACTGATTAATATATCAGCCTTTTTACAGAAAGTCAATGATCTCAAATGTAATCTTTAAATACTGATTACAGATATATGCTTCAAAATTCCGCATATGTTATTGTGCAATGCTTGTTTTGATTTTATCGAGTATTCTTAATATTATGGTATTTTTATTAAAGTTATCACGTTGTTAAAAATACTAGATAAAATTGAGAATAAACTTTTATTACGTTATGCAAAAAAGTAGATATTTAATACGTAAATTTCTAAATATAGTATCTATTGTGATTAAAATGAGACTGGTTTTGGGTAATTGATGTATCCGATTGCACAAACCATTGAACAGGTAGTTTACATTTTTTATCCCTGCTTCATCGGCACAATTGTAAATAAATGTAAGCCAAGGGATCTGTAAAAGGAAAAAAAATACTAGGGGGGTGCAATCGTTCGACATACCGTCGTGCTGTAAAGGTGTAGCGGATGACAACCAAAGGAGTTCGTCTATAAAGGGAATTGATACCCTTTAACATAACTACTGGTAGTCGGGCGGTGTGGCGAATCGACAGCAAGGTGAGTATCCCACTGATGTACTGGACGTCTTCAGACACATCTTTGTGGGTAATTGGGTTTCAATTGGAAGCTGAACCCATTGCTGGTAACAATTATATTCCAGTCTATAAGAATATAAACAGAATGCTCTCAGCATGAGAGCAAACGCCTCTGTCGGAGTGCCACAGTTAAGCACAATCAGTGGAATAGATTCTCTCACTTCAGCCTCCATCATTGAGTCGCCTATCGATGGATGTGTATTGCACTCACTGGTATCTCATTTACACGTCTTATTGTTGATGAGGACGCGATAAGAGCTGTGAGCACAGAGCGGACAATCGCTCAGCGCTCACAGAAAGTACGACAAGTGGTTGCTCTCTGTTGATTTCTACTTTCTTGACGACCTGTAAGGCCGTAATTCATCCAATTCTGTCAACAACATAGAATAGTAGCACCAAGAACCCTGCTTCCTTTGGTCTATTACTTGTTCTATCTGATATCTGCTCATAGTTACTGTGGTCGAATTAGTACAAACATTCGATCGACGTCGATGGAACCGCAAAAGAATACAAAGTGTCTTAGCACTGGAATGTCGTCAGTTTCATGTATCATGTATCAGTAGGTGCACTCTTTTCGACGAGTGACTGTGATAGAAAAACAATGAAATGGCTAAAATTTTGTAAAATTATTATCGTTCATCGTTGTGCTTCTTCTACTAAATTTATTTATGACAATCAAAACAAAAGTTTAAATTTTTTAGTTAGTATTGCACTAGGGCAATATGGGGAAGATATATTGGAAGCAAGTCCCATAATCTTGACTTACGTTCAAGTGATGAGAACGAAACTTACGTTGGTACCTCTTCCTTCAAGCCCACATAACTCAACCGGTTTATTGACTCCAAGTTCTTATTAACCTGAATTGCAACGTTACAAGAAACTTTACCCTACAGGTCTTTAATAGAATTAGAATTGCAAAATTAGAATAAAAACTTTAGTATATCGCAGCGCGATCCACTTAGGATAACTCATTTAAGTCTCAGGATCATAACCACTTAGCTGAGAAATCGAAATGTGCACAAAAATATTGCCCCCTAATAACTTTCACGAGCTTCTAGTAATTGTACCATTCAGATATTTTTTTGACTCAGTTGCTTAAGACGAAAATCTGTGCAACTGTATGTAGTCAAAGGGAAACCACTGAAATATAGCCCAAATTAATCGCGTACTGCTGAACATGAAGGGTTCTCCCATGGAGGGGTGTGGAAGTTAGGTAAGTGGCTGAATAACTAATCAGTCATTCTAAACACTTGAGATGTTATAATAATATGTGATTCAAATGTTATTGAAATCATACAAAAATGTAAATATAAGACAATGAATTAAAAAATAAAAGGTGAAATAGTCATCCGAATAAATCACAAATTAATTTTTGTGATGAAAGAGGGGATAATGTAAGCATTCATTATTACTAAGAAATATCCGAGATGCTTAAATAAAATATATTCTGCAAAGTAATTTATCCCAATGTACATATCGTTGTAAATTACAGCTATTGATGATTATTGGATTAGTTTGAGGATGCCGTGGATTGAAGTACCCATCAGAATGAAGAAAACAGAGTTCCATCTGCTAAGTTCTACGACGACAGCCTTTAAACAATTACAAATCTGGATGGTGATTATATGGAGGTTAATACATAAATATCAAGTTTCTGTCTCAATTATTTTAGTAACTATTAAAACTGTGAGTACGGTACCCTGAGAAAAAAATTAAAACTTTACGCTATTGCGGTTGACTACAATCTACGTTTCCTGAAACAAATCGACATAACATACATCAGTATGCATATAAGGTTTAATTAAGATATAATATAAATTTTTACCTAGAGTTATCTAGTTATTTCTAACATCACTGAAACATTTACGATACCCGAGCAACCGCATGTAAATACCTGAAAAGAAAAGAAACAACGTTTTTTAGAAGAGTTTACTTGTGAAGTTGGGCTATTCGCGGTTTTCTCTTCACTAACCTTAGGGGACTTGAATTAAGATTGATTGATAAATAACAAGTTCTTCCCAACGAAAAATGAAACTTGAGAATTTAAATTAGAAGCAGGTAGAAATAAAGTGAAGTTAGGTAGATAATAAGTATATAAGCTAAGCGAGAGACACACGATAGAAGTCGAGGGATTGTAGCGTGGAGCAGTTGTTCTATTGTCGTAGACAAGACCGAGAATTGCTACATGTTATCCTCGATATAGTGGAGTTTTGAAGTCGAGTCAGCCTCAACTACGAAGTTTGGGTAGGAACTCTGTTTGGTATTAGCGAGGCAGGCAAATATATTTAAGGCGTTATTTTGGGAGAGCCGGTGTTCATTTGTCGTTATAGTAGTAACTTGTGGAATAAATATAGTGTGATAAATCTGTCTAACGTCTTCTTGTATGACTTATTGACTCCTTAGTGTTAGTATATTTAGTTTAGCTATGACACAAGAGGCGAATAAGAATATTTCGTAGTCACATACTTATTCCAGAGATACAAATTTAAATAGGGAATCAAAAAATAATAGGTTGACTTAAATTTAGTCCCAATGCAAGCTATTTTCATATTTGACAATGACGCATTGCATTGATGCGTGTCTTCTTGCAATATTTATTGACAACCTTTCCCAATGGAGAATTTAAATTCATTATAAATAACAGTCTTTTCATCTTTTTCAATGAAAAAAGAACAGTACTGATTCCAAATTTCAGATTAAAGAGCAAAACTTGTTAAAAATATCCTTCTATTTATTTATAAAAACAAAAATACGGAAGGTCTCCTCGCTTATTGTCTGTAAGGTAATAGAGATTAAAGGATCAATATATATTTCGAAAACGTATTTATCTTACTTTCAACAATTTGTTGATAAAAAAAAACTTTTTTTACTGATAATGCAGTTGTTGAATCTAACAATCTGCTGATAAATGATGCTTTAGTACGATGGCAAAATTTAAAAAAACAGACGATGTGTTTGAATCTGTCCAAATTTGAGGATCAAAGACAATATATTAAATTACAGATTATATTTTAATATAATGAGTTTTTGAGGAAAAAAACCATATTTTTAAATATAATTAAGTTAAAGTATTATTTTATGCAAATAAGAAACAAAAGATAATACTGCCTAAATAAAATATAAAATTTGACATGATAAAATGCAAACATTTATTTAAATTCATGTCTTTGTTGGGAAACTAAACATGATTCGTACAATTTGAAATCATATTAATTACTGTACGAATATATGTTCTTAAGAAAGATATTCTAATAGTTATCTGATACATATTTCCTAAAAAGAAGTTTTACTTTTTCGGGTAAGTATAATTTTATTATTGCATGAAAGTGGAGAAAATCAGAAAGCCGATGAGGGTTATTTCAAAAGTCACTGATTGTTCATTAAAAGATTTTATATTTAACGCACTGAGATTAAAAAATTACTTTAGACATTAAAATTATTTGAATTCACATTTTATTATTTTTTAAGTGTTTGAAGTATTATTTACTAAGTAAAAAATTAATTTGGCTTACAAAATAAATAAGTTTCAAATGTAAGTACCATAAAAAATTTCAATTTTTAACAACAAAGAAAAATGGTTGAATACTGTTTTATTTTTATTTCTAAAAACAATCAATAGAACTTAATCAAAAATAATTAAATTTGGTTATTAAAATTTGTTTACAAAATTTTAAGTTCAAAATAAGAACGAATTTCACATGTCGAAAGAAATTCAAAAGTAAGAAGTCTATCAACAGACATCAAGTATTTCTAGAATGTCGACATTAAACATATCTATTGAGAATGGATCGTAAGTGTATTGCAAATTTATTAAAAGCCATAAATCATTTTATTTTTACAACAAATTTAAAACTCAGAAATTTTACATACAAAAATAAAGCATCTTTTTCTCTTTGGGCTATATGAGATTTAATCTCCACTAACCTCGGACACTTTATAATAATTTAAATTGCATTAAATTACAATTTCTTCTCAACCAAATTGAAACTTGATTATACAAAATAGATGATGATGGAAGTAAAGGGAAGGGAACTAGAGATATATTAATGAAATAGAAATGAAAGGAGATACAGGATAACTATTCACTGATAGAGATTTATAAATTGGAGTGAAGCAATTAATTAGTTTTGTGGACTGAAGCGAATTCTATTTATAGTACCAAGCTACGAAATTACTGTTAGTAAGAATTGTTGAATTCCGAACGAGTGATTTAGTAAGCTAAGATTTCATATTTAAATCATAATCTAGGGTTGTTAAGATATTTGGGATTCGAGAGAGAGCAACTATATCTATTTTCCAGTAATTATTAATAAAGAATTTAATTTGTTCTTACATGTCGTCAAATAGAGCTCAGTAATTTTTTACTAATATATTCTATTGGGTTATGATGCAACAGCTAAGCAACGACGAATTTTTTTTTTCTTTTGTTATACAGTGGTGTCTTGGTTAACGACGGTAATCAGTACCGGGGTTATCTTCAGTCAAGAACATTGTTATCTAAATCATTGTTTCCCACAAATATAACAAAGTATCATTGAATACAGAATACACATGTAAAGAATATATGGATGACGTAAGTATCAATATCTTGCATAATTTGTATGCAAAGCAATTTTCTAAAAAACTAATGGGGATGTCCATACCTGTAATTGGGTATTTTCCTGACCAGAGTTGGTGTCGTTACCCAAAATATTCTATGTTTTACAGTAACTCGTCGTTCACCAAGGTACCACTGCCTATTATATATATAGTATTTATTATTATAAATATCGTTATAGTTTATTAAGAGGTTAAGTTAAACAAATAGTTTAATTCCTGTCACTAAATTTAAAGACCTAAAATCCATCTAAAAAATAATATAACAATTTAGAAGAATAATAAATTATTCAATCCAATTTTATAAATAAAGCACACAACATAAAAAAGTTTCACTAAAATCAATACACTTAAAAAAGGTTTAAAAATTTTAAGAAAATAATGGGAAAGTATAAAAATAAATCCAATAATTGTAAAAAACAAAAATACATAAAGCAAGAACACTGAATATTAAAATAATAATAATAACACAATTACAAGAATATATATATATATATAATCCATTTTGTTCTCTCTTTTTTTTAAATTAATTATTCTTTACGCCAGTCTTTTTAAGTCTAAAACTCAGAAATTTTACATATAAAAATATGTAAAATCTCTTTCACTTCAAAGTCGTTCTAATGTTTATTTACCGATTAGTTTCTCCAATCTCAGTTATTGACTGAGTTATGAAATATTTAGGGAAACCTCTTTTCTAAAGTAAAAAAGCTTTCGACGACCATTTTTTTTTTTTTTTTTCCAAATGAAACTTCCCGCAGAAGACACCAATTTTCCATTTTGCTTCTTTATGGCGGTGATAATACCTAATAATAATTTGTGAATTATTTCAGCATCACTTGATACCATGAAGATCCAATAGAAGACATTAAATAATTAAGTGACTTTATTACTCTATTTCTTCATAAGTAAAAAAACAGTGCATTGTTAACTAATACAACATTGACAACAAACATTTTTATTTAAAATGACAGAATGTCACGTGTGCAACCCATTATATTTCCTCAAATAACCAATTAGATTGAAAGCGGTGTCCCTTCAAAAATGTGGGCTGTGTGAAAGAAAAACGAAAATTTAACTACATTGGCACTTCAAAAGTTAAAATGTGTGCTCTGTGAAGGAAAAAAAGTAAATTTCTCTGCAATGGTTGTTCCAAAAGAAGAATGTGTGAAATGAGTGAATTAAAATTGCGTTAAATACCAAATAGTGAAAAAAGTTTTATTTTCGAGATTCTTTTATTAAAATCAGAATACTATTTTTCTTACAGATTCATAACTCTTGTTTTATTGTAATTTTAATACATTTTTAATCGATTTAAGTTTTAATATATGAAGGTTTGATTTGATTTTGTCTTTTAAAATGTGTATTGTTTTTCATTGATTTCTATAAACTATAAAATTATATAAGTTCATGTATAATATTTTAAATTTGTGTTAGTTACATTAATGTTAAGTTTAATTTTATAAATAATCATTTTATTGATACAATTTAAGTGGCGGTGAAGAAATAAATATAAATCAAACAATTAATGACAAATCAGAACTTCAAAGTTTTGAAAACCAAACAAATGAATCAATTCAATTGATTTCATTCGACTGAAAGTATTCTATTATTTTGATGTTATGGTTAAAATAATTTATTGATAATCAGAGCGCCCACACTCTCGAGAATTAAATCTGGATCATTCATCTAAGTTCCTTAGTATCTGAAATTACTGAAAGAACAATGCCTCAACAGTTATGATAAACTGTACATTAACTGATAGGATAAACTGTACATTAACTGATAGGATAAACTGTACATTAACTGATAGGATAAACTGTATATTAACTGTTAAGATAAAACTGAAAATTGGAAAGTATTTACTTACTTCTTTACTGAAAAATATCATGGTTCACTAATAACCAACTTA
>BMAW01050396.1:209970-267452 GCA_019974015.1 Nephila pilipes
AGAGAGAGAGATTTGTATTGTTTTTCTTATTATGTGATAATCTTTTTTAATATGTTGAAATAGGTGTTGGATGGTTTGGATTTCTGTTGTTCATGAATAACCTGGCATGACCAGTTCACAGTCTTTGGTGAAGTGATTTTTCAGCTCGCGTTTTCAAATGCGTCCCCTCTTTTTTCTTTCTGTTTTTCATGGACTAAATTTTAGCTTCGCTGTGTTTAAATCTTTCATATGGTTCTTACACATATTTTAAGTTACTAGTGTATCATATATATTTGTTCTATTAATTTTCATATATATATATATTTGTTCTATTAATTTCATATATATATATGTTGTATATCTTGCAATAATATGCAATGCAATAATGTCAATAATAATGTCATGTAATAATGATTGATTGATGTGCGTGTGTAATGTGTTTGTGGGTGTTGACGTAATGATTGATTTTTACGATGATGATAAGAAATAATGTAATAATGATAATAATAATAATAATAGCCAACAATAATAATAATAATAATGATGGGTTATGAGTTATGTTAAGAAACCATAAATGGTGTTTGAGATTTCCTAGTGATTTCCACGTTCCTATCACTAAAATTAAAGCCCATTCTTTCTTGTTTCCTGATGCAGTCCTTTTTAATGAGATTTATACAGTCACGTGTTCTTAAGATTCAAGCTGATGAAGTGCGGTACTCGGCTGACGGGGATCTATGCCAGTTTCTGTCTTGCGTACAGAGGTGATCCTGAGTCCTCCGCTAATCTGTGATCTGGCCAAAATCAGTACTTGTAAAATCAAGTGAGAGAATTCTCTCTCTCATTTAATATTTCTGACTTTTGGCCTTTGATTGGCTCAGTGGTTTGTGATCCATCGGTAGTAGAGTCATGCGTGTATTTCTGATGGAATGAATGATGATTAGGTTGGACGAATTTCCTGCATTGTTTTTGGATGGATGATCGATGGTTACTGGACGTTTACCCCACACACGCACCTTACACGCACACGCACACACACCTGCACCTTTACTTTTACCCACTTGCCGCACTTACGCTTTTACCTTACCCTTTTGCGCACGCACTTGCACGCACTTGCCTTGCACTTGCCGCGCGCACGCGTATGTCGTAATGTATTATTAAATGTGCTGGGATCGGATCAGGGTTCGACGTTGATCAGAGAATTTTAAGGGGAGAATACGTAGCTGAGGACAGTGCATATCTATGCAAATGCACTGGTCTTCAAAATAAGAGAATTTTCTAATTTGGTCGATTATCTCCAGAACTATTAGATGTTAGTAAAGATTTGGTGATTATACATAGAGGTTGATATAATGCAAAAAAAATAACCGTTCAACAGTTATTTGTGACACACGCATTATCGTGCATGTGTAACACTCATAGATCATAAGTATCCAAAGGGTGTTACAAGGATAGAGATAAAATGGGTTAATGGGTTATGAGGTCCTTTTTACACATATATAGGCCTCACTGATGTGATTTTTGCCGAAATAAAGGGGAATTTATGAATTTTTGTGGCAGTCAGTCTCACTCGTTCAGCCTAACAATTTTTCAGATCTTGAATGGTTCTCGGAATTGTCTGAGTGCATTTACCTCCCACATGTTCTATGGGATGTTAGATCACGGAGATCAGGCTGGCTGGCCCATCCCGTGAATATTCTCACTTTCCTGAAATTCGTTGGCTGAATATGTGAAGCGTTGTCATCCATTTGAGGAAGTCACTGACCAGTTGGACCCCTGAAGGACGGATGGGGCGTCAAGAGACCTCTTCCCTAGGCCTCCTCAAGGGCTCAGTGCTATCGTTCAAAGAAACGTGGATGTTAGTTCTGTTTACCTGACTTTTTTCTGATTTTTTCATTAGAATATTGTTGTACACTTTCTGTTTCGTTTAAAGATTGATTTAAATATCAGCTTAAGTTGGTTATTAATTGGTCACTTGATATTTTTCAGTAAAGTAAATGCTTTCCAGTTTTTTCAGTTTTATCTTAACGGTTGTATACAGTTTATCCTATCGGTTAGTGTACAGTTTGTCATATCAGTTGTGTACAGTTTGTCAGTTATGTACAGTTTATCATAACTGTTGAGGCATTCATTCTTTCAGTAATTTCAGATACTAAGGAACTTGGATGATCAGATTTAATTCTCGAGTGTGGGCTCTGATTATCAATGCATTATTTTAACCATAACATCAAAATATTAGGAGTACTTTCAGTCGAGATAAATCAATTGGATTGAGTTCATTTGTTTTAGTTTTCAAAACTTTGAAGTTCTGATTTGTCATTAATTGTTTGATTTATATTTATTTCTTCACCCGCCATAAATTGTGGCAATCAATGGAAATGATTGTTGTAAAGTTAAACTTGGCGCATTAATGTAACTAAAGGTATTATGCATGAACATATTAGTTTTATGGTTTACATAGAATCAGTGAAGAAACAATACGTTTTAAGACAAGATCAAAGTCAAGGCCTTCGCTATGTTAAGGCTTAGATCGTTAAAGTGTTAAGATTACAGTAAGGCAAGGTTGGATCTTGTGGAAAGAAATGGTGTTCTGGGTTTGCAGATCATCAATCAGGCTTTCGTTGTTGTTGGTTGTTTATGAGTTTTGATTCTCGTTTTCACACGTTCTTCTTTGGACAATCGTTACTTGGAGGTTAGCGCACCATTCACAAGACTTGTTTTATTTTTTGGTCTTGAGTTAGATTTTCGTTTTTTCTTTCACTTTTGGCCACGTTTTTTTTTTGGAGGACACCGCTTTCAATCTAATTGGTTGTTTGATATGATGGGGTTTGCACGCATTGACGTTCCCTGCAGTCGTTTTAAGTAAAGATGTTTGATTTGTCAGTGTTTGTGGTGGCTGCACTTTGTTTTTACTTATGGAAATTAAAGGTCACTTGGTGTTTATTTGTTGGATCTTCATGTCAAGTGATGCTTGGGAAATGAGATTCATTATCGTTGGGTATTGTCTGCAGGTTGACTTTAGAGAGGTTTCCTAAATGTTAATAACTCAGTCAATAACTGAAGTTAGACAATCGATAAATCGGCTTGATGGAACGACTTTGGAAATTAAAGAGATTTATATTTTATATAATAAAATTCTGAGTTCTAGACAAAGACTGGCGTAAGATAATTAATTTAAAGGGGACAAAGATGGATTATATGTATGTATGTGTTCTTGTGATTGTGTTGTTATTGTTTTTTTGATGATTCGATTCTTTGCTTTGTGTGATCTTTGTTTTTTTACAGTTGGTTTATTTTTTAATGGCACCGATTGTTTTCTTAAGGTTACTTAAACCTTTTTAGTGTATTGATTTTTAGTAGAAACTTTTATGTTGTGTGCTTTATTTATAAGTGGATTGAATTTATTATTCTTCCTAAATTATTATATTATTTTTAGATGGATTTTTTAGGTCTTTAGAATTTAGTGACCCAGAGCTGTTGTTTAGCTTGACATAGCCAATGAAGCTATGGCTTGATGTTTATATTAATGCGTGCTATATGTATGTGTGATTGATTTTGCCTTGATTTGAACGACTGAGGTTACTTTATGGGAAACATGGGATATTTTTTGAATTTAACGAGCACTGGCTCTGGTCGGAGATGCCCAGTGCAGTGTGGACATTAGTTTTAGAGAAGGTGCTTTTACGCCTGGAATTAATACAGAGATGGTGATGCAATCCATATATTCTTTTACATGTGTTAATTCTTTAATGATTCAAGTATTGATGCTTTTTTTTGTTATGTTTGTGGGGGAACAATGGTTGAATAACAATGTATTTGAAGATAGCCCCGATTTGCTGATTACCCAGGTCGTTAAACCAAGGACACCCTTTGTCACAAAGAGGAAAAGTTAGATCGTTTGCTTGGCTGTTCCGTAGCTCAGGATATGTTAAAAAGGTGCTGCCTTGAGGGCTCTGTTGGGACATGTAAGGAGTCAGGTCAAATTCTTTTGTTAATAGTTACTTTGGAAGAGTAAGATTATGGTTGCTCTCTCGAGTCCCAAAATGTCTTAAGCTTAGCTAGTTATGATTTAAATATGAAGTCTTGAAGCACTGAAATCATAGTTCGAGATTCCACATTACTAGTTCTTTTAACTACGGTAATTTCGTGGTGGTACTATCTTCCAGTCACCAAAGACTAGTTAGAATTTGCTTCATCGGTTTATAAATCTCTATCAATTGAGATGGTTGTCCACATAGCTGTCTCCTTTCGTTTCTATTTCATTAGTATATCTCTGGTTCCTTCCATTTGCTTCCGTCGTCATCTGTTTTTGCGTACATGATCAGGTTTCAGTTTGGTTGAGGAAGAGGGTGCTGGTGTCCCAATGCAGTTTATTATAAAGTCGAGGGTTAATTGGGTCGACCTCCCTTATATTTAAAGAGAAAAGATCTTTATTTTTGTGGCCAGCTGGCAAATTTCTGGGTTTAAGTTGTTGTAAAATAAGAATGTTTATGGCACCCAAATGATTTGCAATGCACTTACGATCCATTCTCAATGAATTATGTTTAGTAATTAGACGTTCTAGAAATCTTGATGTTGTTGGGCTATACTTTGGTTCTTTCGACATGTGAGTTCAGGTTCTTATTTTGAGAGACCCAAAGATTTGAAATAGTTTAATAACCGGTGTTTTTTGATTAGAGTTCCTATTGAGTTGTTTTTAGAAATAAAATCAAGGAATGATTCAAATAATTTTTCTTTGTTAAAGAGTTGAGTTTTCTGGTACGTTTGGAAGACTTGTTTGTTTGTAAATTATCCAAAGGTGTTTTACTTGGTAGATCAGTAAAGCTCAGGCCTTAAAGATAGTAAAGATGGATTCAGATGGTTTTATGTCTAAAGTGATTTTGTCTCCGGTGCGTTAGTATAAGTCTTTATTGGACGATCGGTGGGCTTTTTTGAGAATAGCCGCATCATCCGACTCTATCACTTTCATTACCTGATGGCCAAGATTATGCTTACTTGCGAGTAGGCACAATCGAGATACTATTGGGATATCTAACTTATTTGGAACATATGTTCGTACAGTGTGATTAATACTTAGTTTCTAGATTATTTGCAGATCATGTTTGGTTTTAACAAAGAGACGTAGATTTAAAATGAAATGTTTGTTTTAATCATTGTCAGATTTTATATGTTTAAATTTTGAACGGTGTTATCTTTTTTGTTTTCTTGTTTGCTAAGTATTGGCTTTTGCTTAGAATTCTGTTTAAAGTTTTAAAGGCTCGTTATATTTAAAGATATGATCTTTATCAGTTTAATATGTTGTCTTTGATCCATATCCAGATTTGGACCCTAGTTCAGACGCATCGTCTGTTTTGGGTTGCATATCATTACTTCAAAGGCGTCGTTTATCAGTTGTTGGATTTCAACAGCTGCATTATCAGTAAAAAAGGATTTTTTTTAATCTCAACCAAATTGTTGATAAATAAATACGTTTTCGAAGTATATATTGAGTCAGCTGTCTCTGTTACCCCTTGAACCAATGGCCTGAGGGGACCTTCCATGTTTTTGTTTTATAAATAAAAAAGGATATTTTTTAACAGTTTGCTCTTTAATCTGAGTTGGATCAATTACTTTGTTCTTTTTTCATTGAAGATGAAAAGACTGTTATTTATAATAGTTAAATTCTCCATTGGGTTGTCAATAAATATTGCAGAGACACATCAGTGCAGTGCGTTGTCAGATATGAAATGAAGCGTTGGGACTGAGTTAAAGTCTATTTATTTTTTTTGATTTCTATTTAAAATTTTGTATCTCTGGACAAGAAGTTGTGTGACTGCGAAGTGTTCTTGACTAGCACTCTTGTCAACCCAGCTAAGAAGCCTAGGAAATACTGGCATAAGGTCATGCAAGTTGGACAGTTGTCACTTTATGTTTGTTCCTGAGTTGGATTACTGCTATGGCTTTTGATGGAAGTGTTTCGTCTCCCAAGAATGGCATGGCAAATGTATTTGCTCAGCTATTGCCAGGCAGGTTTCACCCAGGTGGTTGAGTTTGATAGGCACAAGAGCTCACTATGTCAGGGTTGAAACGTGGCAGCGGTTCTCGGTCTTTGATGCTTACACGATATTGGAACGAAGCGCTCACTGCAGTCCCTTCTGTCAGATGTTGATATAAACATACATACTTTGTTGTCTGCCTAGCTTCACTTTGTTTCCTGTACAAGTTTAGGATTCTCAGTTTCATTTTCGTTGGGGGAACTTGTTGTTGTCGATCAATCTTAGTTCAGGTCTAAAGGTTGGTGAGCCATGAATGGCCCAGCTACAGGTAAGCTCTTCTAAGTACGTTGTTTCAACAACTTCCGGGTGTTTACATGCGGTTTGCTCGGTATCGTAATGTTTCCCAGTATTTAAGAAACAGCAGATAACTCTAGGTAAAATTTATATTTATATCTTGGTGGAAGCCCCTTGCCCATGCATACTGATGTATGTTATGTCGTTGTTTTAAAGGAGCAGTAGATTGTAGTCAAGCCACCCAGCTGGGTTTAATTTTTCTCGGGTGCCGTGCTCACGGAAGTTTTATTGTGTAGTTACTAAAATAGTTGAGACAAGAAAGCAGTATTTATGTGATGGCCTTAGAACTTCTTATAATCACCAAGATTTATATGTGTTTAAAGGCTGTCGTCGTAGGAACTTGTGATGGAACTCCTGCTCATTCTGATGGTGGGTGCTTCAATCACGGCATCCTCTGACTAATCCAATAAATATTGGCTGTAATTTACAGCTTGACAGGGATGTGCCGCGAGATGTATGTTTTGTTTAAATCTCTGGTTTTAATTGATGGCACGTATAACCGTCACCAGAGGTGTTTGGTTTGTTCGGTCAGACTGACTGCTTGTTTTGATTCGTTTGATATTTATGTTTACGTTTTTTGTATGGGTTTTAACGGTTTTTTTGGATCATGTTATGAACATCTCAGGTGTTTGGAATTATTTGAGTTGGTTATTCCACAGCCCTTACTATAGCTACACACCCCTCCATGGGAGGAACCCTTCATGTTCAGCCGGTACGCGATTTCCCTATGTTCACAGTGGTTTCCTTTGACTACATACTGATTTGCACGGTGCGATATTTATGACTGAGGTCAAGGAAATATCGAGATGGTGGGTACCATTACTTTAGAGACTCGTGAGAGTTGATTAAGAACGGTATATTTTTGCAATGCACATTTCTTTTCCTCTAGCTAAATTGGTTGCCCTTGATCCTGAGACTAAATGGGTTAAAGTGGATCGCGCTGCGATGCTCAGGTTTTAATTCTAATTTTTGCAATTCTAATTCACAATTAAAGACCTGCCAAGATTTAAAGTTTCGCCCCTTAACGTTACAGTTCAGGTTAATACTGAGTCAATAAAGCCGTTGAGTTGTAGACTTGGAAGTGCCAACGTAAGTTTCGTTCTCGTCTCACTTGAGACGTGAAGTCAAGTTATGGGACTGGCTATTATATCTTCCCATATTTGCCCCTAGTCTGAAGTACTAACTAAAATTTAAACTTTTGTTTTGATTCTCATAAAATGGGTTGAGAGTAGAGAGAAGCACAACTGATAAGAGCGATATTAATGGTACAAAGATTTTAGCCATTTCATTTGTTTCTATATCACAGTTTCTCTCGTCGAAAGGAGTGCACCTACTGTTTGGACTGTGGATAATGCTTTGTTAAAACAAACCGGAAGTCGTGGGTTGTTCACTGTGAAGATTCATGACACGTTTTTGTTTTCAGAGCTTTTTTTTTTCACCAGATGTTTTATAGGTTCTTCGTCTTTTCAGGGCAAAGGATAATAGATCATACATTGATTTATGTTTTTAAGAGTTTATCCATCATGTTGTATAATATTGAGATGATGATTAAAAGAGTTACTATGATTGAAGAGGATGAAATTCGTGTCGATTATGTTCGATTGCTTTTTACTTTATAGAATTGATGCGAAGTATGGATTTTAGCTAATGGCTGTTTAAGTAAAGGAAAATTTGAATCACTTTTTCGAAGGTGTAATGTTTGTTTTTTCAGGTCGGCATGTACTATGCTGGATGTATTGAAGGTGTAATCCTTTCCCACATCCTTTGTTGTTGGGGAGGTTCTTTTACGCCAGGGATGAGTTTGGTTGGTTTGCATAGACAGGTGATGGAGCAGTCAAGTGACTACACTAGAGTCACAGGATCGGATATTTTTTGTGATGTGAGTTTTGTTTTCCATAAAAGATAGTTGGCGCAATGACTAAAGAGTTTGCTTAGATGAAGTTAAGGTTTTCATTGTGCAAAGACTATATTTTGAGCTATGTTTTTTAAATGGAGTTTGTATGTGTGTGTATGTAACTAATATGTATGTGTAATAACTAATATGTATGTAACGTATAATATGTATAATAATAACTGTATTTTGTATGTAATAATAATATGTATATATATAATAATAATAATAATATGTAATAATATGTAATAATAATATCTTTCTTTCATACGTTGTTGTGATTTTGAGGATATGGGTTGGTGACGTTGTGGTGGATTGTTTCTGCCATGATTGGTAAAGGTTATTCATTGATCCGGAGCAGGCCAAAACACGACAATGATTCATGGAGTGGTTTGCTTTTAAATCAAAATTTGTTTACTTAATGAGTTGTTGACATCATTTTTGCGTCAATTTCACCTTCACGATGGATTCGTCGTTTGTACTCAAACTGAAGCAGCTTTAACCAAAATGTGGATTGCTTCCAATAAAATCTGCATCAGAGGAGGATAATCATCGGTCGTTTATATCAAAATTTTTTTGACGTTAAAGGTGTCATGATCAGATGTAAAGGCTGAGACTGGGACGGCTGTCCTGGTGGGGACACAGTAAAGACTTACGGGGTGCTGTGAATTTGGGACCTGTTTCGACAAAGATTTATTGGTTGAATCGATTGGTTACAATACTGGAGTCGAGATGATACATGAGCGACATTCGGTGCTGGACCTTTTGTGATTCTTTTGCGGTTCCATCGACGTCGATCGATGTTTGTACTAATTCGACCACAGTAACTATGAGCAGATCCCAGATGGGAGACAAGTAGACCAAGGCAGGGGGTTCTTGAGATTCTTGCTACTATTCTATGTTGTTGACTTGGGGGGGTGGATGAATTACGACGGATAGGTCAAAATAGAGATCGACGAGCGAAGCCTCTTGTCATTGCTTTCTTGTGGACGGGTTGATCATCTTTATTGTCACGATGGCATCCGCATCGTCTGACAGTAGGACGTGTAGTGAGGATGCCGATTGGTGCAGTACGTCCGTCGGTGGGCGACTCAGTGGAACAGGTGGAGGAATCTGTTCACTGAGTTGTTAGCCTTCTGGCTGGCCTCAGACGGAGATTTTATATATAAATTGCTTTGAGCATTCTGTTTATGTTCTTTATGAGTTTCGGATATGGTTGTTACCGAAGCATGGGTTCATTTCCAGTTGAGGCCAGTTACCCGCAAGATGATCTTGAGGACGGTCGGTGCATCGATTGGGATGCTCACTGGCACCGATCGGGTTCATCACCGCCCATTCACCGGTGGTTGTGTTAAGGTTAATCAGTTCATACTATGGACCGGTTTCTTTTGGTTACGTCGTCACCTACAGCACGTTGTGTCGGTTTTGATTAGTGTTTTTTTCTTTTGGATCCTTGGCTACGTTTGATTTACAGTTGTTGGTGAGCAGGGATAAAGTCATAGGCTACGCGTTCAGTGGTTTGTTGATCGGATGCATCAGTGCAAGTGATCTCGTTTAATCACAAATGGGTCACTATGTTTAGGAGTTGCATTGTTAAATCTAATCTGCTTTTATAACGTATTAAAGAGTTTGTTCTCAAGAGATTTTTAATCTAGTGTTTTTAGCTGTATTGATGGCACCCCAATAAAATACCATAATGTTAAAGGTCTCGATAAGATCAAGAACAAAGAGCGTTGCGCACAGTAACATGTAATGCGAGATTTTTGAGGCGCTTAATCTGTGATCAGTGTTTAAGTTACGTTTGGGGATCGTTGTTTTCTGTAAAGGCTGATATGTTAATCAGTCTATTTTTTGGGTATTCAAGTGTGGTAATATTTTGAGTCCCTTAGCAGCTTGGCAGTAATCGATGTTTTGTAATTGTATGTAGTTTGTTCTGGATATATATGCTGAGTTCAAAGAGAGATTCATGATCAAATGTCTTGTTTTGTAAAATGTTTTTTTGTGATTAGACTAGCGTTGTGGGCCTTAAAGGATTTGTTAGATCTTAATTTTTTTAATAAGTCATTATATGTGCTTGGATATGAGTCTTTGAGTTCAGTTCGTTTTTTCACTGATGCGGTGTTTTTCATGGTCATGACAAAGATTGAGATATTAGCATCACTTTCCTGCATAGGATCTTGATTAAAGTTTCAGTTATGGGTACGTTCTGGTTTTGCATGGACGTTTCTGGACTGGAATCATAAATGTCATTTTTTTTGCTTTGTTTGGTTGCACTACGTCAGGACGTTGTGTTTTAGTCTGTGATTCTTGACAAGATGGCCTCTAACCTGGGTTGAGGGTGGGTTCCTTGTGCTGTGGAGGATGGTAGAGCTCCATATTCTCTCCCACATGAACTTGTGCCTAGAGATCATTTTGTTTGTTGATTCTTGATTCATGAGTGCCTGCGTTAATGCGAGGTGTTTTTCATTTCCCGAACAGGCTCCCTGTGGTACCTCAGAAGAATGCACCCTGGGACGCCGATCAATAAATATTTCCTGATTTCGGCATCCTTAATGATTGTTTGCCTTGAAATCAATATGGGCTTTGAAAAGCGGCAAGATCTTTGAAATCTTGTTGTTAATCTGTAATCATCTTGCACTTATTCTGGATAGCTTTCAGGTTGAAGTAATGCGTCGCTCTTGGCTGGTCTTGAGTGGGGCCTGATGTCACTTGTTCCCGGAATTTATTAAATAATCCCAGGTGCAGATTGTTTCCCTGATGCCTGATAATTCTTGTTTTCCTGATTTCAGTTGAACTCTCGATTCACGCAGTCATGCTCTTGAGCATGCCTGTTGGCTAGTCTTGCGTCTCCAGAAACTTGTTGAGGAATGATCCTTTGCTGGACACTCTGTCGGCAGTGGTCCCATCCATCAAATGCCGTGATCTGAATGGTGCGTATGGAGATTTTGAAGTGGCCTGGTGGCGTGGAGTTTCGGCACTGTCATGGCTAAGGCCTGGATGGGTTGGCTGGTCTCTTGTGGTTTTCTCAGTGTCGTCATATATACTTGATTGATGTTTCATATAGATTTGAAGTGTTTGTGGTTTGATTTTTTAGCTCTTGAGAACTCGATATGTTTTGTTGATGGTACATGTTATGGATGGTTGTTTCATATAACCTTGTGGGGAATACACACGCCTTATATACACCTCATGTCTACCTGTATGTAATATGGGAGTCTGCCTTCTGGAGATATGCAAATTGATTAGTTTTTCGGCGTGCAATAAGAGAGCGGAGCGCCGGTAGCGGGGAGTCTCCAATGTTTAAATGGAGTGCACATCCACGTTTCTCAGAGCCTGGGTGTTTAAACGTTGTTGCCCACCTGGTAGTAATCAATGCCTCTTTATCGGCTAAAATGGAGATCTTACCAGCGGAGAATGTTTCCAGCACGTTTACCTTCTGTTAAGGATCAGTTATGTAGCCTTCAGGTTGCGGTTTATAATTCGGTACTGCTGCTCGCTTCCAGTAGGAAATTCATGAATGTGTCTACAGAATGTGAATTCTGCTTACTTGGGATGTGGTATTACGGAACGACGTTCACGGATCTCTTTCCAGTGACCCGTCATCACTAGCTGGCTAGAGGTGTTTTTTTTTTCCGCTCGAGATCGTACAATCACAGGTCACGAGCCCAAATAAGTGGGATCGTTTATAAGACAATGGCGTCTGAACGAACGGTTCGACGATGTTCACCTTGGCGTGGACTGTCAGCTCGACGATCATTGGCTACCCTTGACGTGACATCACAGATGGGGTCACCTCTCCATCGATTGGCGCAGAGGTGGAAATCATGTCACCTGAGAACGAGGTGTTCTGGTTTCCAAGTAAGATTTGAAAACATTACAAGTCATGGAAGTGCTTTGTTTCTCTATTATGATTTTTTAAAGAGCTTTCCGGTATTCTTTTTGTATGTTTTTCCAGACGGTGTTCCTAATGTTCTATTGTGATAAGAATAAAGACATTGTGATTGTGGTCTGAGGATGATTCTTATTGAGTTGGTTTCTCGCTGCTGGAATCGTTGTTGAACCCTGCTAAGAGCAATGCTAAAGACAAAACCTGGATGACCATAGGATGGATTCCTTGCCATGTTCACGCTTTATGTGTAGAGGATCGGACGTCCATCGATTTCACAAGGACCATGAAGGAGTTCAAACAAGTGGTAGAGATGAACGAGTCAGGTCATCTGTCGTAGTAAATGTTTTGCCTGATCATGTGTGCATCTTTTTTTTTGGAATTTGGGTTTCATAGCACGAGTTGTTCGAGATTAAAGAACTATTTTGTCTTGATGCTAATTTGCGTCTGATTCTTTTGTTTTCGTCGTTGCTGCGTTTCCTCTTGTTCTGAGTTTTCGGATTTGGTTTACTTTTGTAAGGAATCATCCTCTCGACCCACGTTGAGTTTCGTTCAAATGTTTTTAATGAATTTCTGAGTTTTAAATCAAATTGATCTTTGTTTTCATGTGTTTGATGATGTGTCAATATTACGTGAAACTGTAAAGATTCCATATTTCTTGTAAAGTTGTTCGTTTGTAATCAGTAGAACGAGATGCTTTTACTCTTGATCTTTTCTCAGTTTTGTCATAAGGGGAGTTTTTAAGGTGGACGGTGTTTTACCTCACTTAGAAACGATACAGGAACCTTCAAGGATTTATAGATCCTAAGTTTGTAAAGTTTTTAAGTTGGAGATGGGTCCTTCTATTTGCATCCCTGCAAATCATTCAGTTGAAATAAATAAAAGTTTAAGGCTGTTTGTGATCATTTTACGATTCGTCTAAAAGTAGTACCTTAATCAGAGTTGGGTTCAGCGATCTTTTTTCAAGGGCAAAGTCTTTGTATTACTATTTCCAGATTTACTCACGATAAAATATACATTTAATTTGGCCATTTTTTGTTGTTAATGTAATGTTGAATTCAGCAAATAGCCCTAAGAAAATTATAGAAGCACCTAAAATGAACAAAAAACATTTAATAAAGATAATTATCTAAAGATGTAACGCTCACAATGAAAACACTTGCACAAAGTAATGATATTGGTAACTTTATTATTGATACAGCTAAGAAATATGAATTAACTGTATACATATTAATAAATTACACACACACACATATTTATAAGCAAAACTTATCAAAAAAGAAATAAAAAGGATAAATAAGAACTTTATCGAAGAAGTATCATGGAGCACAATACGACTGAGGGCCGAAACATCCATGTGACAGGAGTCCAGCTAGAAACATCCAGCCTTTAGTTGGAGAAATGTTTTCGCATACTTCTAAACAGGATTCAGATTGTCTGACCATGCTGAGAATGAAGCTGTTAATGAGTTGTAGAAGTATTGCAGCCCATTCGTCGTGTACTACTAATGGGAGCTATGAAATCGTTTCGGCTGCCGATCATCCCATTCTTGCTCGATAGGATTTAGATCCGGAGACATTGATGATCAATCCAATATCCTTATTATCCAACAGATTCTCGTTACAATAGCTGGCAACAATGACTGAACCTCCTTCGAAAATGTGAAAGTCAGTATGGCAACCAAGTATGATGCGGCCCCAAATGAGACCATCGCGACCTCCAAATCGATCTCTTTTGATGATGTTGGAGAGGTTATTGCGAGTTATCGTCTGCTGGCGTGGTTGCTCTTGGACAATCTGTACTGAACCATCGGACAGCTGTTTCTGTTTTCTACAATTCTCTTCAAATTCTTGAAAATATGCTGTGAGCAATTAGGAACTTTGTAGCTACACTTATCACACCTCGACCTTCCTCTATCTTTCCAATGATTCAACCTCGAGTAATACCATCCAGATGTCATCTAACAGATTGCTTGTTCGACATTTCACACTGAGGCAGTAGTTCGACGTCGTTTAAACTGATATACGCAGTGCAATCCCTTTTCCAGAAATGCTGAGTTTACAGCGCCGGTGTGCTTTAAAACACGCGACTCTCCCACCTTACGTCTAGCTGCGTATTTGTGCATGTACTACCGTACCTCCCCTTAATCAATCGCTTGATCGGTCTTATAATACCGTACTTATAATAATAACCGTTAATAATTTTGAAACTAAATAATGTAAATAAAGTTATCCGTTGCAAAAATTTTGATTAGTACTAGTAGTATTTAGAGAAAATAACATTAAATTAGGATTTTATTAAGGCTCAAATATGTAAACAAATTAAAGAGAAATAGCAAGAAGGACCAGCTAGTAATAGTTTAGCTAGTTTATATTTCGTTTTCATGAACAAAATTTTTACTTTATTTAATTATTTATAGATATATAGATGACCAAATCATCTTTAAATATATTAATTTCCTGTAGATAAACCTAATCTCATTTTTATACTAAATATTTAAATTTAACTCAAATATTTAAAAAAACAATTAATCTTGGTTTTAAATGCAAAACTTAAAATTTTTGATAACAAAGTATAAAAAAAGATTTATGAATAAAGATAATCTTTTAAACTTCAAATTATTAAAGTGCCATTCAATGACAGAAATATTAATTTTTATGAATTTATAGAAATGTATATATAAATTATGAACTCCATAATAAGAACTTAGCAACAAAGATATAAAAAAATTAAAAACCATGAAAAATTCTTTGAAAATTCCATTGCTTATTATTACCTATCATTTTTTTAAAAATACATTTGCATATTGATGTTTCAATTAAAATATATATATATACATTGTTTCTATTACTTCGCTTTTTCATAGTCTATATTTAGAAGTTTAAGCCTTCTATGAATTTTGTTTTTTAAATTATATGGGTCAAGTTCACATTGCCGATAAGACAAAGATTAACCATTAGGCATCAATGGCTAATGAACTACGAAAACAGAAGGTTACTTCTAGTAATCTGCTCTAAAGAAGGCAAAGATGGTTTTATCTGGTGGGAAATTTTTGGTGAAGATTTTTATGGTTTCCTTTGGAAAAAGAGAAACGATCAATGGACAATACTTTCTTCAGAAACCTGATTCCTATTTTCCGTTATCAATACCTCATTTCCGATTTCTATACTCCATTACTTTTTAAACCATCTTCGAAATTCTCACTTTTAATTTAAAGGAAAAAAATGTTCAAAATCGTAGTGAAGATTTAAATTTCTATAGCGAATCATTTCAGATCCCAATTAAATATCTAAATCTTCTGCTACTAAATCTAACATAAATCATGATTTTACATAATTATCACTGTAGCTATTGTTAAGAGTTATTCAGAAAGAAAATTTCCATTTAGAAAAATTCTAAATTCAATTTTTTTTTTTCAATATATTTGTTCTGCTTCCAAAATCTAAATTTGCAAAAGGACAATTAATAATTATGTACTAAATATCCTTAGAATCATTATAAATCATGTTAAAATTTCATATCCTAGTGTTCCAAAAATCATGGGCATAAATAATGTGCAAAATTAAAAAGGAGTAAATTGGCCAAAAGGGCTACCTGAAAAAGTGGCTTTAAATGAAAAATTAACATAAAAACATGTTTCTTCAACATGGAATCAGAAATCTTATTTTATGCTCAAATGAACAATGCTTGCCATGTATCTATCAAATCAGGACACAAGCCCAGTGAAATCCAAGGCTTAATTACATAAAAGTTTCAAATGTAAATAAAAGTTTGAAATGATATTATAGGAATAATGTGTATTTTGAACAACGATTAAGATATTATTCATTTCCAGTCAACTTATAAGATTTAAAGTGAAGAAAATATACTTATATAAAGGATTTCATAAATAAATTGAATTAAACTATCAAAAACTGAATTTCATTGTCCTTTTCTAACAGTGTCGTTTCGTAACGTAGTGCTGTTAGGAGTTTTCTCTGCACTAACCCAGTGTACTTTTTGTAATTTGAATTGCATTCAGGATCCTTTCCATCCAAACGAAACTTAATGATGTAAATTAAATAAAGGTAAGAAAAGTGAATGAATTAAGAAAAGTGATATATTATTGAAATAGATCTGAAAAATAAAGGGAAAACAGATATTAACGAGAAACTGGTAGATGCTAATAAGGAATTGGTATGAATTACTGTAATGAATCAACTTTAGTTAGAATTGATTAGGAGATTAGGAGTGACACCTGATTAGCGTAAGTGGTAATAAGATTCGTTTCCACTGAATTCGAGAAGTGTCGCACTCGAAACAAGGGCGTTGGCAACTTTTTTGTGTGATCTTAGGCTAGGATACAGGTGCGTGTAGAAATATTTGAAAGAGAGCAATTTTGCATTATATGTGAAAAACCTAATAAACAGTGTTTTTTTTTCTTACGACTTTTCAATATCAGTTATAAAATCCTTTATCGAGTCATAGGCTGCCAATCGTTGTATGCAGAGTGTATTACTGTACAAAATTTAATTGATTTTATCATGAGTTTTCCGAATATTTTAAATTTCAGAATGGTTGTTTACATTATAATAGAACTTGCAATTTCGAAAAAATATAGGTGTAAGATACATTAAGTTCCTTATTAATCAGACAATTGATCAAACTAAAAATTACCTCAGTCTACCACCCATTTTTTCATATTTCCTTTTTTGCTGCACAAGTAGTCAATTTCGTTTGTGTCATCGTGAAGAAAGTCGAATTTCATGATACCTAAGCTGGGCTACGAACACAGCGTCCAAGCGTTTTCCTGAAAAGCCATTGTTCGTCGCTCCTCAGAACACAACCACCTTCGCCCTGACAATAGCTACATATAAATATTTTTTTTTCATAAAATAAGTTATGCATCTTCCAAATTATATTTAAATTTAATATTAATAGTCTGATGAGGAGGTGCTTCTTAACTGTTAGGAAATACACTCTATAAACTAAATTATTTTGACCTTCGAACAGCTAACTATTTAGAATTCATTGGAGGTAATGTGGCTTCTTTTACGCCTTTAACATAAAAGAAAACTTTCTTTAGTCTAGACTGTTTTATTTGATGGAACTCTGCTTATCACAAGATCGTAGTTTTAAAATTGCAAGGTTCGTCAATAACAGCTTTTGTGTTGCTTCTAACCAGAACTTAGAATCAATCATTCACTCGATGGAATGCAATGTAGTATTACAGTAATAATAATAAGCAAGAGTATTTCTTTTCTTTCTATTTCGCTTTTTTTCCATTTTACTTTTTTCAATTTGAAAAGGAAAATTATATGTATTTTAGTGATTCGTCTGTAGATCTACAAATATTTAAAGGATGTTTTAAAGTATTTTCTAAAATTAGAGGAACGATGCAATCATATAGGAATTTTTATTTTTACTCTTTCGGACGAATCAAGTGTCTTTCAAATAAATACGACAGTTTAAATTTCTAAAAAAAGTTGTAATTCCAATACAATTAGTTCGACTTTTACACAATTCAAGATGACACTTAGATAGTATACTTAAGTCAAATTACATGAAAAATTCACACTAAATTACGCATATCCTGATTAATATATACTGTTCTCGCACAGTTACACGTCTACAGTTGTATTAAATAAAATGCTTATTAAAAATTTATGTAGGACAAAACAATCACTGTAGGCTTCGTACGAATCTCTCACTCGGATAGGAGTGTTGGATAAATCGAAGACAAAATCTGCTATCTTAAAAATCAAGTTCTGTTCTCAGGAGGGAAGTTTAAACTTGCTCTAAAAGTGAATTATTTTTGTTTATATTATACTCACTTAAAAAAAGCTTTAAGTACTAACAAACGGAGTATAAGCATGTGCTGTGCCTAGTTAATTTTTTTTAAAGAATTTATACCAGAATATTCTAAATGATTCTAAATAGTTTGAATGATTCTAAAGCTAAAATACTTTTTAAACGTAGGCTATTTATAAATGTCGGTCAAGGAACATGTTTAATATTTAAAAAAATGTAAATAATTAGTTGTGTGTCACTTTATGTTTATATAATTCGTAAAGCATAATTACATAATCTATTTTATACTACGTATAATGCTGAGATACTTACGAATATATAATGCGTACTATCCTCTACGTCTTCCACTTGTAACAAATTCTGTCAAATAGCCAAGGACATTGAAGAAATGTGGTCTGTTCCCGGACATGAGCTGACAACACTTCCGTCTCCAAAGGGAATATTTTACGATAATAAAGAACATCCCACATAAAATAGTAGTCAAGATGATAAATAACATTCTGTTCAAATTATATTCTAATAATTAAGAAAGGAATCTCAAAATTATACGATGATCGGATATGTTTAGAATTTATTGCTTCAATGCGTAATATGTTTCAATACCCTTCCTATTTATGGAGACACCTCTTGGCCGTTTGATTACGCTGCATTTTTTCTGAAGGATTTATCACCTGATTAAAATTTAAAAACGATATCATCGTTCGTGTAGAACAATGATGGAAAAAAATATGCAAAAGAAATGCTGCTATCAATAACCTCTTCAGATAAAAAATGATTCAAATGCATATATATATATATATATATATATATAATAATTATGGCGTTTAGTACATTTTAATTTGTTTATTAATTTATATATTTAATGCTCCATAGTGTAAATAAGTGTTGTTTTAGTGTTAGAAATTGAATTCTTTTGATATTTTTAATATAAGCTATAACTCTTCAGAAAACGAAAAGGAAATTATTTATTTACTTTTGTGTTTCGTAATAATGGGAGTAACAATATGGTAAAATAGTTAATTGCGTTATAACTTATAAATAATTTACAGTGAATCCTTCAACTTTATGATCACATTACTTTTGCTAAAACCATTTAATTGCGAACATTTCCGTTAAATGTTTTCCAAAAAGTGTTTCTATAACTAAGTCACCGGAAAAAATATATTAAGACCACTGGCATATCTTCGATTACATCTGAATGCTTTTACTAAATTTTGAGTGAGTTTCATAATTCAAATATAAGTCTCAAAAGTTAAGAATTTTTACAAAAATTTCTATCTATACATTTTTAATGAAATATGTAAATAAATAAGGATTATTCATACATTAATAAATGCTTAAATAATGAATGTTATTGCGCTAATCAATGATTATCGATGAAACAAACATTTTTAAGGTAGCTTTAAAGAAAAACGTCTCCTGAAATGAGATCCGGGGAGCTCAAATCGAAGTTATTGGTTGTTCAGAGATACATTCTTCAACACGATCAAAAATTGGCTTGACAACAAGACGAGCGGAGTCTTCCAGGACTTCAAGTATCTTTTATAGACCCTAGTGTCACGAAACGTTACATCAAGGCAAATGCCATAGGTCTAGAGGAGCCTTCTTCTAGGCCTTCTGAAATTATGCACATATATCCACTTTGTGTGAACACTTTTTTGACTGATTGTTTTTCACTTCGCTCTTTGAAGCAACTCTAAGAATGTTGGAGACGCATCTCGTTATTATGAGCTTCAGGTCAAGTGACGAGAATGCCATCTGTGAGTTCGACCCTCTCTATCTAATCTTCCACAAAAAATCAACGTGAGGACATGGAACTTTGACAAATTTAGCGTGATTCAGCCTCGCTACCCTGAGAGTCTTTAGAGGCATCAGGAATCGAACTCATGATTAGAACATTAGTCGTGAGGAAATAACATTAGTCGTGAGTTTCATGACTATAACCACTAGGTTTCTGCAGCCATTTTGTGCCAGGAAGATAACGTCTACTTGAATAAAAAGGTTTAATTACTTTGACACATTGCTTAGTCGTGAAATTTTCCACATTTAAAATTTCAAACCTTGATTTTTAAGTTGTGACAGCTTTTAAAAAATAATTTTTCCCAAGATTTATTCCCATCTTAAATTGTAAATTGACTTTCGGTTCTCATCCTGTGTGCCCACAGGAGGGCTCATCTCCTTTATTAGAATATGGACATCGGGCGCCCCCCCCGGGAGAGCGTTGGGATCTTTTTACCCTTCTTCCATCCTCTCCTTTTTATATTGTTATGTGTTTCTGATTTTTGAGTGGAAGTTTTTAACATGATTTTGTTTTGTTTTTCTCTGGCTGTGCTGATGTTTGTGACAAAAAATAGAAAAATATTTAAAAAGAAGAAGTAAAATTTGTTAAGTCAAATCTAACAGATAAACATGCCAGGGGCTTATAAATACCTCTTGTTTACCTAGCTCTGAACATAAAGGGTACCTGTACCTCTATTATGATGGTACTGCAAAGCAAACAAAGTTTTGGAATTAATTTCTGAAAATAATTCATGAGGTTAAGAGCTTTGTTTGCGCATGGCTAGACTGTGGGTACTCTCACTCATATCAAGAAATCCTCCTTTTCTTTGGTCTTGAACATAGGAACGTTCGTGAGTTAGTATTCATCGATTAACTTTGAAGAATTCTCTGACGGTTATGCATTAGTACTTTAGAAATGGTTAGCAAGATAAGGTTAGGGGGAAGTAATCCTTGATTATCTTAAGACAATCCTGAGGAAAAATAAAAGGAAAGAAAGTTTCGTTTCTGAAGCCTCTAACAGTTCTTGGGCTGAGAGTTCTCCTTCCTGAGAAAGATAAAAGGAATCCGTTTCAGATTTGTCTTTGTATCAAGATAAAAAATAATTATACGTTATAGAATAATATTTATAATAATAATCTCGGTTAGGGACTACAATTTGAGGCCCATTTGTTTGAATTGAAAAAGCAACCATCCAACCTATTCCCGAAAATTTCTGCTTTGGATAACTGAAAAAGAGACTGAAGAATTAAACAGAGACACAAACGATTAAAACAAACCAAAGCATTTCAAATCCGGAGCCCGAACAATTGTGAATGATCGAACCCCTATATTTGCAATGTCATATTCGTCTGATCCAAAATACTTCTCACTCCCCAAAAGTATAAACAAAAGATAAGGTAACACGAATCTTGGTAATAGAACCAGAATCTACCAAATCTGCGATTTTGTAGACAGTGATATCAATATCCCAGCCTAATATAATTAACAGTCGAATTTCAAACAAACCATTGCCTACTTCTTCTAAAATTGCGAACACAGTACAAACTCAATCAATTTAAAACAACTTGCCTACCAAAAGCAGAATCTCATTAGCAAATTCCCCTCTCATGAATACTCGTTCTTCCGAATTTAAATCCGTTCAGGAAAATAAAAAATAAAAAAAAAAAAAAAAAAAAAAAAAAAACTTGCATAAAACAAAATTTTCTGGCTAATAATCGTGTAGACTTTTTAAACAACAATAAACAAATAAAATAAGAGGCAAATCTGAATCTGATGATAGATTAAATGTTTATATCACGTTAACGGATAATTCTTCTTAATTATTTGCAAAATAGAAGGATTTTCTTTCTTTTTATTTTCGATGTCTTCCTCGATTTCTTGAAATAGCTGAGATTACAAAAGCAAGATCTCAGAATTGAAAGATATAAATAAATACCATCCAATTATCAAACGATAATTGGATGGTAAAACAATTTAACTCCAGAAAACCAATTTAACAGATAAAAATATAACAAATTTCCGCCAATGCAGCCTTATCAGAAATATTACCCAAAAATGTAAGAGGAGATGTTGCTTTGTTAACATCTTACGCTTCCTCTGTCTCTCACATAGATTTGTAAGCTAAGCCTCTAGCTATTGCTGTCATAATTAATATCCAAACATCAATTACAGTCCGTACATTATATCTGAATCCAGACACCCAAATTAATATAATTCACATAAATAATCTCATCAACCAGCTACCAGTGCTTTTCATAACAATTGGGAATCTGAATGAAAGTACAGTTTGCAATACAAATGCAACGGAAGAGGAATTCAAATTGAAAAAAGTCATTTCAGATAATAACCAGGGCCTTTTAAGTAATACTCAACCAACAAGTTTTCATTTACATTACATTTTATTCATTAGACCTGGCAATTTGTTCCCCTTCTACATTGCCTTTTTGAACTTTTAGAGCAAATACAAACCTAAACAATATTCTTTAGTCGACTTCGTTTGGGAAAACCCGCACCGAAATATTTTTATCTTTTTACATGACAGTAGTTTTACAACATACATATAATTTTAATAAACTTATTTTTGTTCTGTATCTTGAGCTTAAATTTTAAATTGTTTTATCAAAAAAAAATGTCTTTAAAATATCTTGGTCTTATGTTCGGTACCATATACATACTTCACGAAGAATCATGTCGTAAATTTTAAACATCCCACTCCTGTTTAAATAATTATCTTAGGTTTAACATAGGCTTGAAATATTCTTCATTGTGCTCCGTAATTTAATTTAAAAAGTTTTCAAAAAAATACTAAATAGAAAGGCTTTTTATTACAGTAAAAGCTCCAATATTTGGCATGTTGTTTTTCGACATTTTTTTCTTTTATAAGCATTTTGAAAAAGCATACATTGTCTCTTTCATATAAAGTTTAAAAAAGGGTTTTAGTGTACGTGTCCAGTCGACAATTTTTTTTTAAAAAAAATTTCAAATCTCATTATAGTTTTTTTATGTAAATATACCCACATAGATCAAACAGGATTGCAGACCTTGTTTTAGCAAGTTCATAATATCTATTTCTATGTGAAAAGGTACATTAAGTTGATAAATAAGTTAAATTAAGTTAGCAGATAAATTACATAAGTTAACTTGATAAGAAAGATAAATGTTTGTTCTTTGTACCATTTTACTGTTTCACTTGTTCCTTATCAGCAAAGTAAAATAAAACACGCATATCAATGATCTGATTAATTGAAATAAAAATAATTAACATCTAGAAACTCGTGCAACCTATAAACCATATTATAATCATAATATAATTATTTAGGCACCAAAATTTTAAGATACCCTTATTTGTAAATAAAAATATATGCTTACGGATAAAGATTAAGACATTAAATAAGAAAACAAACCAAACTTTTTATATTTAGGTATGTCAAGTTGTTTAATTATAGTTATTCTTTGTTAATAAACATAAGATTTTTTTAAAATTAGGTAAATGCCAACCTGTAAAAGGAACAATTTATACGTTAGCACTCATTAAATTAAAAGTGTAAACTATTTCTAATTGAAAACAGTAGGTGAACGCTACATACTTTTATATTCTTTTTTAATGTTATTCGCGCGCGTCTATACGGGATTAAATTCAGAATCTTTTTTTTTTCGCATTTTAAATTTATAGTATAATTGAAAAATAATTTTAATTCATCACAATAAGTATCGAGGAAATCAAAAGTAAGATCTGAATTATGGTAGTGTTAGAGAGTAGTATATTAGTTTAAATTCCTTAAATTATCGATATGCTTTGGTGTTCGAAACAGCGAAAAAATTTTGAAACACTTTTTTTAAAATGTTTGAATCAACATTGTTAATTGACGTAATGTTTTTTGTTATATAAAAGGTAAAATAAATTAATACTATTAATATTTAAAATATAAACTAACTTAAAAATCTTTCTTAAAAGTTTATGAAAAAATATGTGCAAAATACTTTGCAGATTCTAGTATAAAAGAATATTCCAATACCATCGTGTCAAAAAAGGACACTTAATAACTTCCGCAATTCTCATTATAGACAAACGAAATTAGCATCAATGCACAATTTCTAATTTTTTAAAATTAATTCATATTTTTAGCCTTCATGGAAAAGGAAAAGGACATCATAATATCTAATAATACTTTATTTCTTTATGACCTTACTTATAATTTGATTCTACGTACACTTTTGCAAGCAGGTGTACCCTGCCTCTGCATCTGTTACCTACGATCGATTGCAGAGTTCTCTCTTATTGAAGATTTTTTTTTAAATTCAACAAAAACATGATTACATCCAACATTTGATTCTTTTTGGTGTGACAGTCAACTCGATTGTTGCATGCATAATTTTACTCAAATAGATTGTAATCTAAGTGGAGGTCTTAAGTAAAGTTACTCAATGAAAAATTATATTCTTTTACAATTTCAGATAAAACAATAAGTTAGACTTATTTTGTAGAATATGGTAAATTTTTGTAGAATATGGTAAATTTTTGTAGAATATGGTAAATATGTTTACCAGAAATTCCTTACTAGTTAAAGTAATCTATTAAAAATAATTAATTAATAATCGTAAAAATTGTTGATCATTCATATATAAAATAACACCACTGAATTAAAATGGTGTTTCATCCCCCCCTTTAAATCTAAAGTTATAATTTCAATTGAATGCACACTCGTACGTAAAAGTGATACAGAATCTTACAGCTTGTTTGGATTTTTACTGAAGGAAATATATTTATTGTGTTTTATTACAATACGAGCTTAGGTGAATGTAAAAGACAGTGTTTAATAAACCTGCTCTATACTTTCACACGTTTTAATTTAATTGGAGATTAAATTATATAAAATTCTTTCCCTCTCTTTCCCAGTTAGATAAGTTAATGATCAGTGGCTTTGTAAGAAATTTACAACACTCGGAATTGCCCTTGCTAGTGACCCATTGCCAAGTTTATTCAAAATATTGCCTCCTTTGAATACATTTAAAAATCAACTGATTAATATTTAGGACAGATACTGGAAGTTATTGAACTTAAGTGTAATCTTTGAATAGTGATTAGAGAGATAAATCTTTAAGTTTCAATTTTTCACACGTTCTATTACATAATGCCTGTTTAAATTTTATCAAGTTTATTATTAACAACGTGATAATTTTTTTTTTAAAAAAAAGATGCCACTCTTTTAAGAATACTCGATATAATAGAAAGTAAACATTTTTATCTAAAGTAAAAGAAGTAGATATTTGTTACGAAAGTATTTTAAATTCTTAAACAGAATCTATTGTGATATGATATAATAAGATTGATTGCATCATCTAATACAGAGGTCTTCAACCTGTGTTCCCAGGAACTTTGACAGGGTTTTCGCAAATGATCACTATTTGCTTCGTCAAAGTATCAAAATTTTAGTAAATTTTCAATTTTCATAAAAGGTTGAATTCTTAAAGGCGTTTTGATTGTAAAAATAAATATAAATAAACATTTCATGAATAGATTAAAATCTTAAATTTCTTCAAATTCACGTTCTTAAAATACATTAATCGAGAAGCATTACGTTACATATTACTCCGTTCTTTAGTTCAGGAGAAGAATTGCCCACTTATTTGGCACATTTTCTTTGACTCTTTTTGCCAAATTTAAGAGCACTTATGGACCAAATTCATGTGACTTCACGATAACATGATAACTTAAACACGTTATACTTTGATGTAAACAAGTCTTGTATTCGTTGGATTTGCACTGCGTTTATGAAATGTGTATGCTTCATAAGCTTGAGTAACTTTTTATTAATTATACAACTTTTTAATTGAATGTGAAATTGTCACAAAACTTTATTTTATATATTTTTCACCCTGCATAAATACAAAAATCAAAATTTTGGATTGTAGTAGTATAAAGATAATTGAATAATTCTTCTATCAAAAAGCTGAAATAATGGCTGTAAATTTATTTTGTTTACATACAGACATTTTGTTATAATTGTGAAAAAATCCTAGTTTAACTGTGATTTTTTAGTATTTAAAAAAAGTAATTTTACTGCTCCTCTTTAAAAATTAATAAAATAATATTATTTGAGGAAAGTTTGTAGAATTTTAATATGTTAGTACTTGTTTTTAACATTTGTTTAAATTTTAATATGTAATTAATATTGAGAAGCACATATATTGCGTGGAATTTTATTTTATGATGTATTTGTTTTTTGAATGAAATACTGAAGAGGAATTATTTAAAATAAAACTTGATGCTATCATATCCTTTCTTTCAGTGAAAACATCATCTTGTTTTCAAATTTGTCTTCCACAAACGACGAAATCTTTTTTTTTTTTTTTTTTTTGCGTCTGGAAGCATCTGGTTTGAAATACTCGCTTTAGGCTTCATCATAAATATATCTATAATAATATGCTTCATAAAAACTTTTAAAGAAATTAATTCGTTTCTTAAAAATAAAACTACTGATAAAATCCACAAATGCTTTAGTACCAAAATTTTATAAAGATCCAATTAAATTTAGAACAGTTACAAAAAAAAATTACAATAAATTTTTAGTGCTTTTCATTAATTTTAAATTTAAATTTACTTTTTTCTGCGCAAAAAAAAAGATTTTTTTTTTTTTGAATTTTTATAATAATTCAAATGTTTTGTTTTAAATTATAAGGTATATTTATGCTAATAGGTGTGGTAATAATGTCTTATTTTTTTTAAAAAAAAAGTAGGATGAGACATGAATATCACAATTAGGACCACTTAGCAATAGCTTAGCCAAAATATAATTACACTTTTATGTACAAAACTATATAGATAATTTTTTTTTATTATTTATAAAAAAAAAAATTATGATTTAATCTCCCTTAATTATGATAAGAATATTTAAAATAAACCAATATTTTAGTTCCACTTATTTAAATTTAATTCAAGCAAATTATAACAAAAGGAATTAAATACTTTGATATAAAGTTGATAATCATGATTGATAAAGTTTACAATAATATACATGAATGAAAGACTTCTACTTCTAGTTATGTGAATACTTCTTCTGAGATTCAAATAAAAAAAAGTTCCATTCTTTTATAGTGCAAATGCATCTTTTTTTTTGTGTGTATGTGTGTGCTTGAAGAATTTTATTACAGCTGCATAAAGTATGATTACTCTATCATTTTTTTCAATAAAAAATCGATTTACAACTTGATAAATATACTAATGATCAAATTTTGGTCTTTATGCTTAAATTGTGCATCACATTATAGTAATATTTCAATAATTAACTATTCAAATTATTTTATGAAGATAGACTTATTTTTTTTAAAAAAAACTTTTTTTTTTGTTTATTTAAAAAAAAAAAAAAACTTCCTTACATAATAGTTTATATATAGCCAACAGATGGCAGTACCATTATATCGTGATGGATTATTACTTTACTGTTTTACATACTTTTTAATAATTTTTTTTTCGATTGCGATCAATGGTACCAATGGATAATGGATATTGAAAAAAAATCGCAATCCACAAATTTTTTACTTATATATATTCTTAAAAATATAGTTAAAAGTTATTCATTCAGAAACTTTATAAATAAAAATCTAATTACTTTTTACTTTAGAATTGAAAGATTTAGAAAAATGAAATTTATTTTTAAAACATTGAATGACATAACTTGGAACTCTTCCATATAATTTAAATTATTGTCGGACTGCATCAGAAGAATACTCAGTCCATTATCAAATCAGGATTTTCTATTTTTGTGTATCAAAATGGGACAAACATATTTCTTATCTACAAAGCATGGAGAAGATATTAAAATAAAGTTGTGCACTGTTATTTCTTGTTTACCCAGGGGTCATACCTTTTCCTCTGCTGGGATGAGCTCCTTAGAAAGAAAGTTGAAAGGTTTAGATATCGCTTGAGTTGGTAAACGGGGTAACATCTACCGAGAACTATATAGCAAACGCTATAAATGTCAATATTTTTAATTAGAGCTGTGTTTATTAAGGATTAAAATATTTTTTTTTCATAATAATCTTTGATTTTGTGTAATGCGAGATAAATGAAACCATAATTTAATATTTTAATCATATTTATGTCTCTCAGAATTCTAAAATCGGGAATCGTGATTTTTATTTAAATGTTTCCTAAGCTTCAAATTTTTTTGAAGGGAACAAAAATTACATTTATATACTATATAAGTTACAAAGTTTTCAATTTAGAGGCAAATCATATAGTAAAATAATTAAAATTCAATTTTTATTTTTGCAACCATGTTTAAAATATTCATAATTTTTAATAATAATATTAATATCACTTTATACATATATTTTATATTTTTAGAATCGTAATTATAGAAAATGCACGGAATAATTGAAGCATTTTAAAAGTGTTGAATAGACAATTTATTATCATTAAATATTTGAAATAATTTAACATAACAAAAGACCTTTACTTAAACCTCTTGCATTCAAAACATTTCAACAGAATTAAAAAAAAAAAAATTTGAATTTATTTTACATTAAGAATGAAAAAACATAGTATAATTATACAGAACATAGTTTTTAAAAGTTCATTAATTCTATTAACGGAATAAATTAGTTAGTCTATTATATCACAGTTCACATATTTTGAGTTATTAGCTGTGATATAATTTTTATCTCATTTTGACTTAAATTCAAAAGTTGTTTATAGTTTCCCATCCCTTTTCACAAATGTATGACCTTCAAAATTTAAGACGCCCCTTAATGACTTCCACAATTTTTGCGGCAGTTGAATAACTTGTTGTTGTTTCATTCTTAATGATTCACGAAGGGTAATAAATTATGTTACCGATAGATGCATTACCGTATATTTCGCATAAAAGGCGATAGTTGAATCATAAAAAAAAACCCCTCAAAATCAGGGGTCATCTTATAGGACAGATACAAAAAATAAACATATTAAATTGATTGGTTGCTTATTAACATTGCACTTAGAAGCAATAAGAGGAGTATTGGCGATAGAACTCGTAATTTTGAACCTCGTTCAAGGGATAAGAATAGCACCTAAACCTTCTCCAAACTTCCACACCATGCGGACAGATTAACTTGAGTCAGTCCTGCTCCCGAAGGGTCTTAAGTAACATCAGGACTCAAACTCACGACTCGACGAAACAGCACCAGACACGAGATCTTGACCATGATTACTAGACTACCTCTACCAATAAATTTGTTAGAGGTATTTGTTAGACAACGTTCTACTATAGACAGTGCTTCTAGGTGCAAGATAGTAAAATATGTTCCAGATTATATGTTCGCTGATCTATACTAAATCCGAATGTCCTTAATAGATTGGATATCGTTTTATAGGACATATATACGCTAAAAAAATAAAATTTTGATGAAAATTTATACCTCTTCTTATCTGCAGAAATATATTGTAATTAATTTTAGTAACATGTTTAATTAAGTTTTAAGAAGCGCAATTCACATTATTTTTTGCGCAACCGATTTTTCATTATAAGCTCGAAACATAAGATCTCGTAGAATTCCTCTTGAAATATTTCACGTGACATGGGTTTAAAATATATCTCCTCTAATGTTAAATGAGGGCTTCAAGCATTTGATAATAACTATACTTTTACTCTTATCCCTTTTCAAATTCCTTATACCACAAACGGTACATTACGTTACGATCCCGCGATAGCTTTTCCCTTTAATGTTACTCTTATAAAGAAAAAAGAGATGTTTACAGAGAATTCGTCGAGTACCAAGAAAAGCTGAAGTAAAGGACTCCGATTCTCGGTGATAGATTTGGTAACCATTTTGGTGTCTTTAGAAAATGTGGATAAAGGGCTGAAAAAATCTGTTGAAGAAGCAACCTGTATCTGACAGAGAATCTCTCCCAGTACAGCCGAAAGCTGTTGCAGTCAGTGTAAAGAATTACTTCACAGATGTATGCATAGTGCGAACTAATAAGCTGGTGAAGTGAACGTTATTGAAAGTACTGTGACTGTTATTTGCATCCATCTGTGTTGCTGATTTCCACAAGTGCTGTATTTGTTCCTGTTGTATCGCTAATATGTCCAAATTTTTCAACCTGTGTCTCGTCTTCTCGTGAATATTTGCGAATAAAGTGTTCACTAACCATTATCCTTGTTGGACTGCATTCACCACAAACCCACATGATTGAAGTTTTTAAGAACATAGAAAATTGAAAAAAGTAATATTATGAAAGTTTTCCAGAATGTAAGAGTTCTCAATTCTTAAGACAATACATTTTTCAAAAATTACTCTCATACGTACATGAAACACTATTTTTCGACGTAGTAACTTTTCTTTACAATGCACTCTCATACTTTTGTCAAAAAATTATCCCACCATTGTTTCATGACTTTCTCGCCCTCATCGGTGATCGAAACCCTTTTTCCACTCATAAACGATTTCAGAAAAGTGAAAAGATGAGAATTTGAGAGTTCCAGATAAAAACTGAGAGAGGCAGTTGATAATAACTCAATCAAATGAGCCTAAGAGCTGCATTGTTGTATAGAATGTGTGGAGACTCGCATTGTAATCCAACAAGCACTTTTTGTTCACAATCACTTTTTGTTCACAATCACTTTTTGTTCTGCATTATCCTTCGTATTTATTTTAGTTTCTCAGTACCGTTTGGTATTAGTTGCTTCTCCCTGGGGCGAAAATTCAATGAGAAGAATCTCTTTGCGGTTCCAAAAGATAGAGGTCATGATTTTTTTGGTACAAAGCAACGGTTTTATGCTTTGATTTTGTCTACGAACTTTACACTCACAGCCTTACTTGTACACATTAATGTGGTTCATGTCATTATCCCAGTAAACAGTTTTAATTTTGTTAAAGATCTAGAACATCGTATTTCCCTCCTCAACAAAAACCGGATTATGTACCTCAACTCGCAGTTGGCTGGTTTCGGAATCAAGACATTCATTTTAACACGACACCACAACAAGAATTTTCAATCTATCGAGACAAACGAGAGAACATTAAACCCTCAAAGTTTTGATCTTGCACAAATTGCTGCCGAGTTTTTTTGAGAAAAAGAAACCTTTTATTAGCGTCAGAGATTCAGTATGCTTATTTTTGAACCCCTTTTTATAAACACTTATTATTAAAGGAGTTACGAAATTAAAGAGCGAACTGTTAATACAATCGGACTCTTTTAACAAGTAGTTTTATCATAGCCCTCAATGAGATTCAAATTATATTATTTCAGATAACATGAGGACATATTAAGAGCATACATTAATATTTCCCCCCTTTTTATTTTATATATTTTATGGTATATATGCCACAGAGTTTCAGTTTACTACATCAATCTTATTCTTCGAATGAGAGAAATATTGTAAAAAATAAGTCAAATGGTACTTGTGCACATAAAAACTAGCGAAAAAGAAGCTCAGAGATATAGTAGAAATCTTTAGAAGAAACTAGAACTTTTAAGTCTCAAGATCGTACAGAGAAGACAGTGACTTTCGTCTCAAAAGAGAGAAGATAACAATCCAACTAAGAAGAAATGTGAAGAAAAATGTGAGACACATTCCATGACAGTAAGCTAAGATTTCCTTTTAAACCAGTGCCATTATCTAGCAGCCGTAATTAACGGTGGATGACGTCATCAAAATGTTGTCTATGCATACCAGTGAAATTGTTTCCTCTCATTCAGATCTCTTTAGGAAACCACACCGTCTAGTTTAAATAGATTACGTTTTGGTAACGTCATACATCGCAATGTTATGGGTGCCAGATAACAGCACCACTTTCCAAGGAAACCATAGATTAAGAGAAGGTCCACCATTTTTAATACGTGTTTACTTATTTTTTATTTAAATGGATATGAATAACCATTTCTCGGAAAGTGAAATTTTTCAATTTGGACTTATTTTTGTTAGAGATAATTTTCAAGATCTCGCGGTCAATGAGATTAGTTGTAATTTCAGCTATTTTTCGTTTGTCATATTTTAAGAGTTATGAAGATTTTTCTTGTTTAAGAGATTTCCAAAATAATTAAAAATAATATAGAAAGTGTGGAAACGCAATGCAGAAAATTCATATCGTTGTTCGAATTTACTTTATCGTCCATTTTATATTAATACTGCAACTCGCTGCTCACCTAAGTCTCGGTTCAATTACCATGGATACCGACTACCATGAGGTAACGGAATCTGACTATATTTGCAAATCTGAATACCTCAGATTATAAAATCCTAGAATCTAAAATTATTTGAAGTTCTTTCCATTCGTCCAGGAAATATTTAGTTTTGAAATTATGATCGGGAAATGAGGAGATATAAGAACTTTTATAAAAGTTTATACTGTTTAATTATCAATCCATCAAATATGTTAAAAAAGGAGTAATATCAGTGAACCGTATTTGAGCTAAATAACTTTGTACGAGTATATAGTGCTTTTAAGTTTCAGATTCAGACGAAATTAAGAATGTAGGCTATGCAGATTTTTTTCTTCCTCATTATTATATTCCTAAAAAAGTGGTTTCCATTACGAAAAATGTGCTTTTTTGAAGCAAATAGATTAAGAAATCCACTATAACTTTAAGTCCCATTAACATCAATGCAACTTTTGTCCAACTGCGACGAAATTTGCGAAATTTGATATAAATATCAGTAGTATTACCGTTCAAACACTAGGCCACCTCTAAAGTGTGTTAACAACTGGGCCACTTAAAATTGCTGTTAACTTCTGGGCCACCTCGAGGAGGTGAAGATTTTAGAGATTCAGATGGAGAAAGAAAAGTTGGAGGGGAAAGGGAATGGTAGAACTAAAGGTTTTTTTCCCGCGTGTGTGGGTGTATTGATGCGTCTCTCCGCGTGGGAGCGAATGTGAATGTTTCCGTTCTCGAGAGAAAAAACGTGTCTGAGTGAGATGAAAAGTTGGAGAGGGGAGAAGGATGCGGAACTTTTTTATGTGTGTGAAGCGCGCAATAGAAAAAAGCGAGCGTTGTTTTATACAGCATGGGAGAAGTGATTGCTTTGACATTGTAAAAAGGAAGGCTCACTTCTCGAACGATTATAATAAAAAGCGACCGATGCTTTTTTGAAAGTCATATCTATGCTATCTTCAGAGAATTGAACACGCTATGAAGAAGACTAGAAGATAGTAGATTTTGAGAAAAATAATGGCATTGAGAGAGAGATCTTCCCTCAGTTTAAGCGATAGAGCTTGAAAAGCTAAGGTTTTGTGACCATCTCTCTGGTTATATGTTAATGCTTCCATGTAGTTTTGACATGATGCATGTCGATATGCAGATTGAATAGACATAACGAATTCATTGTGTGTCTATTCTGAAATTTTAGATCGCACACTATATTTTCACATTTATAATCGGAAAGCTGTAAAAGTGAATGAACGTCGTTACTTTTGGAAAAAGGAACCGAATCTTATCACATCACAAATTATTGACACCAGCTTAGTGATACAGAATTTGGAATTATGAACAGTAAGTGCACGATTTGTAAGTGAGAGTATTCATCCAGCTGCTCACTGCATATGAAAGACCGTCATCAACCTTCGGAATCTATTTCGGTCAGCATTGCCGATGAAAATGGTCAACCAAAAATAGTTGCTACTCGTGATGGCGACAGCGCGAAATTTTCTTTCAAAGCAAATTCCAACGAAGTTAAACTTGAATTTGAAATACACATGGAGAAAAGTATATCAAAGAGCTATATCAAAAACACCTTGAGAATTATTTGAGGCTTTAGTAGAATAAATGTATTATTAAGTTTACAATATTTAACCCAATTCATTTATAGGGAAATTACTAGTGAGACTGACATTCATCTCTCCCTCAGAATATTGAAATTCATTTTACACGGACTTGAAGATAATCACTTTTAGAAAAACTGAACTTGACAAATGACACAATCGTAAAATGCGTTCCTAGATTTCAAGTAAATCGCTCCCATCTTATTGATAAAAATGATCATTTAAAAATAATAATATTATAATACTGAAGTTTTTTATCAAACATTTGAGCTATTTCTAAATATTGAAATATATTAAACAGAAGAATTTTTAACGCATTTCAGTTCGTAGTTAACTTAATTACCAAATTCACATGTGGCTATCAAATTTCCCCAACATGTCGCCATCTATCTTAGGCATGAGTTAGCTGATCTATTAGGATTTAGTGAAAAGGAAATGTCACCCGTTTCTTACAGTGGAAAAAATCCAATTCAGTTAAATGAAGGGATCTTGGAAATATTTATATACAAAGATGTGGTAGAGCCCCTCTCCGTTGACGATACTTTTCTTCCTCTATAACGGATAATCCTATGCCTGAATGAGAAAAAAGGAACTGTTCTTTTAACATTACAAACAAACCTTTTTGCTTTCCAGTAAAGAGAAAAATTGTAGATGCAATTGAAATTTATATAACTCAGGTGATGACATTACGAATATTTTTACAACAGGAGGGAGCGCATATGTAGTGCTGTCGTTCGGACGAAAGCCTGTGTATTAGCTCCTCCTTTCACGCTTTTCTCTTTCACTTCATTTAGTTAAGGTAAGATCATCTAAGTAAAAGGGATTGCAAAATATACTACCAACACCAAATTGGTGGAAATAATTAAAAGGGGGTCTCTTTATCAGCATGGTTATGGATTTTTTGTAATCTTAAGTGTTATATAGCCCCATTGTCATTGAAAGTAGGAAAATACCAAGGGAATCATCTGTTACTAACTGGTAAAAATGTAATGGATGGTATTGTTGGCGAAACCTAATTTAAAGACGCATATTGATCCTGCTTTTGTGAAACCACAAAACAAATTCAGGATGATTTTTTCTGAAAATTACGCAATAGAAAAGGTATAAAAATACAAGCGAGGAAAAAAAAGAACAAACTCGAAACTGAAACGATGGAAAACGCAATCTTAGGATATTTTTCGTAATGGGCAAAATATCGCACATTTGTTTAACTCATAACTGAAGGCGGGAGTCGGAATGACTCCAGGCTGTCCATTGGCTCTGATTCTCACGTGGGAGTTTTGTCCTTGAATACAATCATCTCCTAAGTACCTTCAATTAGTTCTTTTATCAGTATATTGGCAGAAATCCATGTTTGAACATGTGCGTATAACCGAGTTATTCTTTTTCAAAGTTTTCTTGGAGCTTATCATGATCTTTTGTCCTTTCTTACTTGGTGTTTATCATGGAAGGTTATGGATACTTGATCATCGAATATAATGGGACCTACATTTATCATATGCATGGCATTTTATTTCGAGATATAGTTAGTTGTATGAAAATTGCCATCGAACCAAAAATAGACGACGGGAACATCGTCTTCTACTTTAGAATATCAGAAAATTTGGGTATTATCAAGTATTTGCATAATGTGAAGAAAGGCCAAAGCTATTCCTTCACCTATTTGCACCATCTGATTCTTCCTGAACCATATTATACCTATTGTGCGAACTAGCAAATTTTACAAATATTTACTCCAATACATTGTCGACGTCAAATTTTCAGAGACGAAGGTACCGGATATTACAAGCTATCTGATGAAAATCGGATACCGAAGGATATTCAACGCCAATGAACTGTTATTAGACTGACATACGACAATCTAGAGAGTAGCCGCCGTAGCCTAGTGGTCATGGTCACGTCTCGTGGCCAGCGATGTTTTCGTCGAAATGAAGATTCGAGTCTTTGGGCTCCTAAAGACCCTAGTGGAAGCCGATGCATGTTAAACATACAGGGGTTCAAAGTCCTTCATTGGCGTGGTGTGAAAATTTGGGCATGGAAGTGCCAGTTCAGGTGTCGCCCTCGTTACTTGATCGAGGCTCAAAATTACGAAGTCTGTCATCAATAGCTCTCATGTTGCTTCACAGTATGCCGTTAATAAAACAATCATAATCACTAATCCAGAAAGTTGACAGTCTCCTAACATTTAATTGTGAACTTGCTTGGATTTTCTTTCGTATTTTCTGTCATTCATGCACTTGTTTCTTTATTATTGTATCTAATAAACCTGCAGTGTATCAATAAAATTATTCTTTTTTGTGTGAAAAGGTTTGTTCACACTTTTTTTTAATCAGCGAAAAATAAATTTAAAAACATTTTCAATAACGTAACCATGAAAAGGTTTATAATGAGTCAAAACGCGCTTTTTCTTTCGTTTATGATTTAAATTCTCAAGTTCTGTGTAGGATTGTAAATTATTAGAATACCACAATGCCTCCGATAGAAAGTAATGTCTATTGGGCAACATTGTCACGAGATACAAAATGAACTGAAGATATTATGAGAAACTCCAACACATAATTAGATTGGTTGGCTATATCTAGACATGGGCCTTTTATGCGAGCATAAAAATTATCAGAAAATTTTACGAAACAAGACCGAAGGTTTATTTAAAATCAATTCCTCTTTTTGATATCGCAAACATCCACATTTATAACAAAGTTTCATGCTCGAGTTTAAAACTTATTTAGATTGGTCAAAAATATCACAATACCAGCCTCTCAATGAATCATTTATTATTAATAAAAGACATCTCTTAGATTTAAAACTTATATCGAGATGCCAAGATATAAGTGAACATACAATAGATATCTTAAAAGACGTGCTATATTTAAAACGGTAGGATTCTTATTTCTGAATATTTTGATAAAATATTATGTAGGAATATGTTGTCTTTCTACTTAACTAACTCTTCACGAAAGTGTAATTAATACAATTTTCAAAAAGACAAATATTGATGTACTTAAGCAAACTGGTTTCAAATTTATAAAACTAATTACACATCGGAAGCTATTTCAAATTTTAGAAAAGAAAAAAAAAATTAATCACACTTGAGTGAATTTTTTTATTAACGTCACACTAGAGCTCTTTGCAACTGACCTCGTAATTTTGAGCCACGGCCAAGTGACGAGGATGACACCTGAGCTAGCACCCCCCTCTTCTAACTTCCACACCTCTCCAACGGAAGGACTTGGGGCCCCGGATAGTCTTTAGAGGCCAAGGCTAGAACCCGCGACTGAATTAAAACCGCCGTCCACGAATCGAAACACCATGACCACTAGGCTACCGCGGCCACACGACTTGAGTGAAAATAACTCAAAACGTTTTGTTTCTATTTTTAACCAAGTGAAAATTTTCTGTTTTTTTGCTTTTAGATGCTATTAAAAATGTTTTGAACCAGATTTTCTTCATTTCTACTTTCGACATGGAACGCTACAGTTATGTTATTCTAGATTTTGATAACACATATGATTATATTAAATCTGTGAATTATATATGAAACATTTTAACGAGCTAATGTCTAGATCAGGCAAACATGCAAAATGTGTGCTGTATTAAAGTTCTGAATAACGAAGAAATTGCGAACTTGATATGCGCGAAAATGATCAAGAATTTAGAATAGATATATGTTATATACATCGCATGACTCCGAACAAGATGCTTTCTCTTTATGGCTGTCAAAAACGTTCTATATTCAAACATCATTGACTGTCTCGAAACTTTTACTGATTTTCTTCTTTTTTCGGATGACAATTTTTCAAATTTCAATTTCTTTAGATATGGCTTTTTACAGATTTTAACTGATAAAAAAATCACAAACTTGTTAAAAATATAAATCTAAAAAAAAAAACACTTTGTTCCACAGTTTGAACTTTTTGAAAAAAAAATTACATCCATGAGTGACTTCCTATGTAAGTAAATTTCGAAGATTCTTTTAAATATAACTTTTCGAATGTTCCTGCAAACTAATGTTTTCTTATGCATTCAACCTAAGTATTGAATACTGTGCTTTTTCCTTAAGTGATGAGATAAATATATGCATATATTTTAATAATTGTGTTTCATTTTCTTTCAATTTTGTCAATTTTTTTCCCTATTTGTGCTTTAAATTAGGTAGATATTGGTCACTGTGATATATCGCTTAGAAAACATTTTCTAGATTTAGGTAAGCAAAGCAGCTTCGAAAATAAAAGCACCAAAGCGTAGAATATTCAAGAAAGATGAGACTTGAAAAGAAACCATTATGAAGGGTAATTACATAACGCTCAAACAGATGTTGGAGGAGGAGCTACAGTGAGCGGGAGGGAAATCAAATCTTAGTTGCGAAAATCTCTCTTATGTAGTCGCATAACCATTTCTCTCGTCATCGCAGACTCAGAGTAGGGGAGAGAAAACTCTATAGAAGATTAGTGGAAGAATCATTCTAAAGCTAACACCAAAATAATCTTATAAATAGTGTCCTTAAAAACGTTATTTATTTAATTCCGGAGTGATGATAGATTCTGCTGCCATTGGATCCTCGTTCCTTCGACAATGAATAGCGGTAAGTTGTTTTTCCCCCTCTCGTAAAATTATTTCGGAACTTTAAAACTTTCAGAGCGAGGCTAATTTTTTATTTATTTATTTATTTTTTCATTCAGACAGATAGAGAATATTTAATTTAGGACTCAATAATGAAGATGATTTTTTAATCTGCCTCTAAAAACCCTTACGATCTACGAAAACAAAACAAGTTTAGCCTTGATTTATCAGCTCATTATGGTGCTCAAGAAAAACGCATTTCCCCCTACACGATTAACCTGAAGAAGAAAATTATCATGGAGATTAAAGAAATCAGGTCGAATAATTATTTCGGTCTATGCAAATTGAGTGATGGTGGGAACACGAGATTCGTAACTGCTGTAACCCTCCTCTTCTTCTAGTAGAGACCCTGAAAAAGGACTGTGAGTCCATACTTACCAAGATTGCAAATAAGTGTTGATTCGCTACACTACTGGAGCTCCTTTTCGTTAGTGCTTATATGGTTTATTGTTAATTTTTATATTATATTATTGGTCACTTGTCTAGTAATTGTGTAAATTTTTGTGTGCTTTATGTAAATACGCCTATCTTAGCTTATATGTTAGATCAGAATTTTGCTCACATTTTATGAAATATTTGACTTGAAGAGGAGAAGAATTTGTGTTAATTTTATGTTTGATTTAGATAAACGTTTATATTTTATGCTATTTTAGAGCTTCTCTAACATTTTTATGAAATATTACGCTTTATTATCATTTTTGAAACCCCTCCCGAATATTTGTTAAAACTCTCGAATTCTCACTTTGGTACTTCGATATGATTATTTTTCAAAATTACAGATCATTTTTTTCGAAGATATTTTCTTCCCACAAAGTACTATGTAATGTGTGAGTTGAAACCTCAAAAGCTCTCAATACCTAAGAATACAACCATAAAATTGACAAATTTAGCAAAATTGTTTCATCACCCATTCAGCGTGCATGCAGATTTCGAGGCTTTAACCAAAAAAGTACACACTGTCTTACCTTCCTCTCATACCAGTTATAATTCATTAATAGAAAGACATGAAGCTGTTAGTTATACTATTATTGTCACAGATGTTGAATATCGTCTAATATTTCATGAATATTATGAGAGAGAAAACGTCATTCAAAATTTTTAGATACATTAAAATATTCAACAGAGAAAAATCTTAAAAATATGCATTCTATAATGCCAATGGTAGAAAATCCTAACTCAATTTACAATCTAAACACATGCCACATTAGCAAGCAAAAATTCAAAATAGGCAACATACGTGTACATGATTGTTGTCTCTAGAGGATCTGATACATTAACGTATTAGTCACGTAACCTAAATTATCAAGCAACTTATTTCGTCAATGTAGTATCCATAACTCTCTAAACTACGATACACGCACAAATCTAATTTTATAAATTTATTTTCAAATTTTACCAAAATTGTGAACGTAATTCCGATCAACATGGAGAAATTTACGATGTTTTCTTTAGATGCTATGAAGCCAAACTCTGCATATATTGACCACATTGAAAAAAATATCTCTTCAAGCATCAGCCACCGAAAAATAAGATTGTCAAAATAAATTTTCGAGTCCTCTGTTAGAGAATTTCGAACCAATTAACGAAACATTAACAATTTTTAGAATGCTAAAATCAAACTTAATTCTCGATAAGCCAATATATAGAGTATTTTGCATTCTCTTGAACTTTCAAAATAACATATGAAGAAATTGTGTTATTATAACTTTAAGGCGCTATACGAAGATAAAAAAAAAAAAAAGTAAGCATCTGTATATGGACACGGACTAGTACCTTTCAATTCAAACTAAGATTATATTTTTAGACATGAAAGAACCTTTCACCGATATACTAGCCATTATCCGAAAAACTATTTCTTATACAATGGCACAAAGGAAATCTATAATATCTGAAAAGTAAGACCATCGAACCAATAAGAAAATTCGTGGGTTTAAAATCTAAATTGTATGCATATTCTTTTGGTTCAACTTGTATAAATGTATGTATATTATTTTGGTTCACTACTTTGCAGAACTTTAAGCTGGAAAATTATGGAAAAACTTTAGAAGAAAGCTTTTCGAGACGAAAGCGGCTTTGCATTAATTCGAAAAAATATGAATTGTACACAATAATTCAAAATGAGATCAGATTATCAGCATATTATGACAAAAATTACATAGGCATGATGGAATTAATTCTCTATCGTATTGACATTTTTTAATAGAAATCGATGCTGATTAAGTCAAAAATTGTTACTTTTAATAACATCATATTTGTAACAACATTTATGTTTTTGTACAATCAACAGCATGCAAGTTAAACTCCTCACTTATTATTTCGTACTTTTATATTTGTGTATTATACATTTTATATAGTTAATTCAATATGTGTATGTTTTGTATAATTAGTCAAAATTATTGTACGAGTATCGGGATGCTTGCTTAAGATCGCTCGCATTAATGCTTTTTTTATTTTGCATTTGTGTAACATTTTTATTTGCATATTTATTTATTTTATTTGTGTAACATTTGTTCTACTGATTTTATAAGTTTATGTAAAAGAACCAACACAAGTGCATTTTGTTCATTACTTTTTAATATTAAAATTGTGATGTAATCTTTGACTTTGTCAATAAAGATCGGGCATCTCATATGGATGCTTAAAGATTCATGGGCCCTAGTAATCGTGTTTTTGCTATTCGATTCTAGGACCCATGGGTCTTTAGGTTGTAGAGTCAGCCAAATGACTTCAAAACAATAACATCCTCTCATGTGCACCTAACCCTCCAGACGGTATAAAGCGAATAAAATGATGGAATTACCGTAAGAGCCTTGAAAAAGAAGATAGTATCACATATTATTTTGTGTGATTGATACAAGTGCAAGCATTTAGACTCATTCCAGCATAATCACAACTCTACTAGGCCTACATTGCAGTTCCCAGCAAGATACGGGTTGAAATGCAGCTACGCCGCCTAGGTACCTGCAGAGCAATTCATAAGTTCATAAGCTCATGTGTGATAGATGTTTTTCTCTAATCTATATATTCCGAACGTGAATAAATGATCAAGTTGAGGTCAAAATAATTTTAATATTTTGAATTCTCATCCCAATGCTGGAATGCAACATACTTGAATGAAATTGTATGGTTAAAATACGAAGTCTTGTTTGTATTGTCTTAATATTTCGAACTTGAGAATACTCGAGTTGAGATATCGGAATAATTTTATACTTTGAATTCTCATTATTATGTCTGAGCCTAACATAAGTGAATAAAATACGCTTGATCGAATAATTAAAATTATTATTGAAACAGATTCTGTCCTATTTTTCCTTAACGGTCTCCTTTTGAGAGGCTTGTAGGGTCTTCTAACAACATCATACGTTGGTTTAAAATTACGTATGAGATGTGAAGACATCTTACAGGCTAAATGATTCAATCATTCAAATATCTTAACGTATGCTTCAAGATAATTGAGATATCAAAAGCTAAAAGCTCGCTAGTTGATTTCATGGCATATAGAGATGAATCTTATTTAGTAAAAAGCAATCCAGATACTAATACATTTTCAAGGTGGCACATTTCAAGGTAAGAGAAGTACAGTTTAGATATTAATCCGTTTTTGCAGTAGTCCAGTTGTTCACACGGTAACACAACTAATATCCCATTTTTATGATTATATATATATATATAATTTCTTTCAGAATTTATCTAATTAAAACAACGAATTTTGATCTTTCTTTTTAACTAACGTTGCTAGAAGGATATATGACGCTTATTGATGATGGATTTAGTAATCGATGGAGGGATATAGAAACTAGTTTTAGACATGATATGACGAAGATAAGAACTGAGTTGCTATTTTTCTCTCTTAAATTCTGAACACTGCTTCAAATGAACTTTGAGCGCTTGTTCTGTTTGGCGAGGAAATCAAACTGTATTTTTAATAGATATTAAAAACTTTTGAAAATTTTATTTTTTTCATTTACTGAAACAAATGTTAAAAGCACAAAAGAAAATTAAAATACCAGTATAAAATGATTCTACTTTTTCAATATTACCTCAGAAAGATAGCGCCAAATATTTTGCTCACATTGTCTGAGTCTCATAAGGAAATTCTCTTTATAATGGTGATATTTCACTAATTTTTACTCAAATACACACTTTTAAGTAACTTTAACAAAAGCACTTGTTGAACGGATAATAGCTGAACAGAAGTATTCCATAAATAAAATTCATTATTTTGATGGCAGTATTTCTAGACGAATTATAATAATACAAATAGTAAAATAAAAGTATGACACGGAACTATTTTTAGAAAAAGAGTTTTCAAACCTCTAACCACTCTCTTTTGAATTTTTTTTTATTCCGACTTATTGAATAATATACTCAAGATCACACATATAAAGCATAAAAGTACACAAATAGGAGCTGCACTTACGAAAAAGGCCTTCATCTTTAATAAAGGGCAACTTGCATCATTTTCTTAACTTGTATAAAACAAAATGTAGAAATATGGTTTAAAAACAATCTAATAAAAAAACATGTGATAGTAATTCACAGAAACCAGCCCTATAATCAATTATAGCGTAAGTATAAACTTTTAATTTTTATTTCGATATTGCGAAAACTTCCAATCACATGATTGAAATTTGCATAATTAAAATTCGTGACTGAAATTACTAACCAACTTTACTCTGAACATCGCTTCTTCCATTATACTTGTTTTAGTCTAACGATGCAATTGGAAAATATGTAAGTTATTACACAGCTGGCTATCCAAAGTTCAATGTCAAGAAAAACAATACATCCGAAATTAATAGAAATATGAAATTTTAATGCCTACGTGCGACTTATGACTTAAAATAAAAAGAAATTATTCAATGAATACATGAACATAAAATAATCAGAAAGTCTTTATTAAAATACAGATAAATTTAATTAAAAAGAATTGTTTGTTTGAATTTAAATCAACAAACTTTTCCTTAACAACGTGGCATATTACTCTATGCATCAATAAACTTTCAATTGTCTTTTTCAAACACAGCTTTGGAAAATAAAATTCGAATGCGAGTTACTGGAAAGTATATAAAATGTATTTATGAAGTATCTCCATCAAAACAATATACCTGAAGCAAATATATCGAGGCTCATTTATTACAATATGAATACACATTTAAAATGTTTAGAGAAATCTTTTTTTCCAATACTGTTTCTGCTAAACATAATGGGAATGGAAACGTTGTTTCGCCCAGGACTTTTGAAGCAAAAAGATTTCCGTTTCATCTGGGAATTGCAACGATATTTCTTCAAATTTGTGCTATTCTTAGCCTTTGTATCGCAGGTAATTGAAGTTGTAATATATCCAGAAATAAGATTAACAATTTCCATCTTAGTTCCTGTTATACTTGAAATGTCAGCTTTTTTATCCGTATTTAGATTTCGCCAGAAAATCCACCAACTTTTGAAGAAAGTTTCAGATTGCTCGAGAGCCTTGGGTTTAATTGAAGAGAAACAAAAATTCAGGATATCAATTATCATTTATTGTTCCATTATGATGATATTAACTGCGTGTTACCTACTATTGCATTTTAATTCCAAAAAGCGAGCATTCATGATCAACATGATGATAAAGTCATCATTTTTTTCGTTCCAATTGCAGGAATATTTATCTATATTTCTCGATGTAAACGTCTCAGTTGTTATAATAACACAGTCTTTAGTTCTGATTTCCTTATCCGGATATTACGGATTCGTTTGCTTTTATTTACGATTTCTTCTCAGAAAATTAGAACAGTATGCAAGAAATGCCAGCGGGGATAGATACCAACATATTATTCATACTTATTTGAAAATAATTCACACTGTAAAATTTCTGGAAGATTATTTATGCTTCTCTGCATTTGCTACTGTAGTAAGTAGCATGTCTGGACTTTTTTATGCAAATTATTCTTTGCTCTTTGCCTCTATAGGAGACTTACAACATTTCCTGGCTCTACTATCTGGAGAAATCTTTTTTTCGACATTTATAGTTATGATCATTGTGCCAGCATCTGCAGTGAACGACGCATTGCTCTCTACTAAAAAAGCTCTGATTTTCTTGACTAGAATTAGGCCACAACATTTCAACGAGGTGACATTGATCATTAGCAGCGAGGAAGTGTCACTGACTCTATGGAAGATTTACAAAATTCGCAAATCCCTTATCATTAGTGCATTGGGAACTCTCCTGTCGTACGGGATTCTAGTAGCTACATTGGATACAATGAAGAACCCTAGAGTCATTTAGGTTTTTAATTGTATCAATGTCTTAATCGATATTCAAAAAGTTATTCTAAACATTTAGTATTACTCTTTAATCTGAAATATTTAGTGTTTTCAACTTTAACTCTAGAATTGTAAGTACTTTTGTTCGACATTTTACATGATCACGAGGGCTACTGAGGAATTTATCTCTCAGAATTTATGAACAAAATGTTGAGTCTATGGAATTTCCAATTATTTTCTAAGCTGATCAGTGAAAATGTCATATTCGTCCACGCGATTCTAAATACTCGTAAATTAACAGAAAATACATTTGAGACTGAAATAAATCTCTGTAAATGTAAGGAGAGAATAAAAAGAGATGAATGACAAAGAAAACTATCAAAAATAGAAAAAATTCACCATGAATCATCATCCATGTTTACCGAAGACGATAAAAGCAATCCAGGAAAGGAAATATCGCTGTTGCAAAATGTAATTCCTTGAAGGAAACCTTACGTCAGAATCACAAATGTTGCGGGCTCCAATGAATTAGCAGAAGACAAATAATATAACAATTTGACGGATGAAATAATTTTCTTTAAATTATGTTTTTACTATTAGAGGGTAGTTTTTTTTTATGATCAATAAAATAAAATAATTACATTTTATTTCAATTTAGACACCTTTTTTTTCATTCTTTCGATGGCATTTGAGGATAACAATTTCTTTGAGGTAATTTGAATTCTTTTGAATGCAAAAAGTTTTTTATTTAGATGTTTTAATTTTATTGAATTACGATCTCAATTTTCTGTATTGTTTTCATCATGCCCCTCGCATTCGCTGAATTAATTTCTTATGGATTCAATCTACACGTTCGTCACCAGAAGCCAATTTACGGGAAAATAACCAGAGGAAATATTAAGTATATTTAATTTCTTGCCTTATGTGATATAAATGATTATCGATACGAGTTCCAACAGAATTAAATGATTCAAGAATTATGCCTTTAATGTTGCCAAAGATTTAATTTTCCCGTTAAATTCATAACATTTTCTTTCTTTTTTTATTTTTTATTGACAATACCTTACTAAGAATTCAATAGAGATCAGATCTTCAATAAACACACTTCATTATGTATTTTTGTTAATGTGTATATTGTTTTAGGATACATTTCACATATTGCAAGTGTACTAAAACCGAAAGAAAAATATATTAAATCTAATCATACTTGTAAGCCCTCTGTAATATAAATGTAATACATACTATAATGTAACATGTTCCGGACTACAGTCATATAGAGTTTTCGATTTTGCCGGATTATCAGTGTCAATATCAATATAGTTTCAACAGGAATACCAAATATAAATCACACTTGATAAAATGTTAATAATTTCGAAAATACAATTTATGTGTTTAAGCGCATTCTGAACCTGTGCAGACGACATAAATTTCTAGCAGAATATCTCGATTCATTCTAGCAACTACAAAATTAAATTAAATTTTTAAATGCTATTTTAATTGGGTATTATTTTAATAATACCCAATTATAATTTAATTATTTTACTAGGAAATTATTTTAATTGGGTATTATTAAAATAATCCGCAAGTCTAGTCATATACTTACGTTTATTAGTTTTGTTAGTATTTGAAGAATTTTCTCTGAGCTGCTCTCCCAGAACAGTTTACCGTACAGCAGAAGTATTCAAACTTTTGAACTCCAGGGAAGCCTTTGAGCTTATTTTCATGAAGGAACGCCTTGACCAAAGAGAAGAAAAATAGGATTTCAAAGTTTTATCCTACTCAAATTTGCAAAATTATTACTGCATCTGTATTTTATCAAAATAGAAACATCTTAGTAAGATAGTTAATTTATATTTGGAGAGGGGAGGGTTTTTGAAGTATATTATATGAATAATAAACAAAAACAACGATATTTTAAGTTATAACAAATTAGTAAAAAAAATTTTTTTTAATGACTTGGCTGTGACTGTTTTTTATTGCAACGTATTTTTACGTCTGGAATAATTGTTGAAATCTGCAACCTAATGTCATCTTCAGCATCCTATAAGTTTTCAAGATTTTCGCATGCATATTTTGAAACATATCACATTTGACGCTTCACAGCTCTTTTGGCCATTTCAGGGTATTCTTTTCTAATGTCAATCCAAAAATGCATGATATCAACTTGATTAAAATTTAGTTTCAATTGAGTGTCGATTGATATATCAACTTGCTTTTCTCTTTCTTTTATTGGGAGTTTGGTGATGTCACAGTCTTGAGAAGGAGTTGGGATCTAAGATAATTTTTCTTTTTGAACAAGGAAGTAGTCAAGGCATATTTTTTGCAGATCTGATTAATGTTGGACCAAATTAATTTTTCTGTTTTTATCAGGATCAGTGTTACCGTCTTCTAAAATATTATGCAAATTAGGAATGTATTCAATATTATCTTTCAAAATGCAATCTGTTAAAATTTCAATTTTAAAAGAATGATGTCAATTTTATTTTATACCTAGAAAATAGTAAAATATGTGGATAAATAAGTGAGCGATTCTTCACCTGAGCAAAGAACGGAGACTAATATGGACGCAATGTGCCTCGAATAATGTATATGAAGCAAGTGACTTTTAAGAAATTTAAGAATTTATTTTACCTATAAAATATTTATTTATACGAGCAAACTGCCTTTAAGAATTCGATCTTCATAAAAATTAAAATTTTACTGAAATTTCTGAGCTTTGATTAAATAAATGGTGATCTCTTACGGAACCCCTGTCAAGTTCTAGGGAACCCTGGGGTTCCACAGAACCCAGTTTGAAGACATCTGCTTTACAGTAAACTTTCTGTACGATCAATGTTGCAAAATTATAAAAACGTGATTTGGAACCCTCTAGAAAGCAAGAACCACTGTACTGAAATGAGAAATGACATTCAGAAAATAATTGTAAAAATAAACACTGGGAAAATAATTGTAATAATTATTTAAATCAAGCTTTTATTTAAAGATGGACTACAAGTATTTAAAAAAAAAATTAAATAGAAGATAATATATAGTTTATAAAAGCTTGATGTATTTAACTGAGATACCTAAATTATTGTCAGTAAATTATAAGACGATAGCTACTTATATATTGTATAAAAAGAAGTAACGCCACAAGTTTTCATAAATTATATATTTTACATTAAAAATATTTTTATATCCTTCAGTCTATCTTTAAATAAAAGTTGGATTTAAAAATATTTTAAATTAAATTTATTTAATTCCTTTTAGACTGAAAATTTCAAAATTAAAAAAAAAATTGTCTATTACGTGTGGTAGACGTGTGTAAAAACTTTCAACTCAGTTGAGGATTTTTTTCGTGTGAGGCTTAAGTCCTCAGACGTTGGCTAATAACGTCACTACTCTAGTATAGTAATGTCATCGGAGTTACGTACGTATGCAAAATTTCAGCTCGATAGGATGGATAGGAAGTGGATTAAAATTCGAGTACAAATGTTGGGCTATAAAGGAATATTACATACACATTAACATAACATGTTAAATAAAAGATAGTAAAAAGGAATTAGGCAAGCTTTGGATAATTTCCGATAGCTTAAATACGCATAACTGCTTTTTATGTATGAGATCAAAGAAGTAACACCTCAAGCTTTTATAAATTAGTAATATATAATTTATTATTAATGTTAATTTTAAATTAACAATATTATATAATTTATTATTGAGTTGTGATCTGGCAGTCAAGATCAATAAATTCTCAAAAACACATGAAAAAAAAAATCGAAAGCAAACAGCTATGTTTGTGCCGGATTTTTAGAACGTACCTAACTATTAAATTGCGGATTAAAGAATGTTTACTGTAATTCAAGTTAAATGTATGTAAAATATTTTATTTAATAGAAAAATAAATATTGTTGCACTATTCAGGTACGAAACGTTATTTTAAATACATTTTACTATTTTTTTTTCAAAAGATACTTTAAAAAATATAGTGTAAATAATGCATCTCATTTACTATTCGCTTGTTTTTCCATAATGTTGAAGAGTAGGATACCTCAACTCAAAATACTTTAAATAGAAAAAAATTCTATTATTTACATAAATAAGCTGGGAATTAAAACTGAGATTCGGTTCATGTTCTATGATTACGATTAGAGTATAATCGATACGAAAGGTAAATAATTTTCAGCCATTTATTAAAACTATGTCTTTATTATAAGAAGTGTCATAGTGATTTTTATTTGTAATCTTTTTTTAGTTCCATTTTTATTTTCGGATTTCTCATTTTTGCAGGTTATGAGATTAATTTTAATAACAGATTTAACACCATTGTAACAAATCCAATTCATCTAGAAATAAGATACATTGCAATTTCTATTTTCCCACTTTCATTTCATTGAGTATTAAATGATAAGACAAATTGAAATTGTCAACCGTGAGTAGGTTTTAAAAGCTTTTTATCTACGTTCACATGGTTACACGGAACGCAGAAGAAACAGCACAATAACACGAATTACATGTCATTACATAAAACTTTTTACACTTTCGCAAAAAAACAACGATAGCATTGCCATTTATCTTCCCTATAACCACAACCGATCCGCAACATCTTCTCATCAATGAACTCGCAAGCGTTAATCAAGAGTAAAATGTTTCTCCTAAAATGTTAGTTCAACTCACTAACATTATTTTAAAAATTGCTAAAATTAATTTTATATTTTCACTAAATACATTTTGCATTTTACCAAACAATCAATAAAATCAAAATAATAAAAATTTAACTTGTGATGGAAACACAGAAACGTACATAACTTCAGCTGCAAAGGAAGAGTGTTATAAAAAATAATAATTTACATTTCATGTAAAAGCTAATATTAATAATGACAATTAATTAGTCTCAAATTTAAGTGAGTGCAGTAATTACTCTGGACATTTTAAAAGGGTTCCAGCATGATTGAACACGATCTTGTCTATCTATCTCTCCCCAAATGTATGTATTTTACCAAACCTTACTTTTACATCATTTTAGGCACTTTTATCATAATGAATCTGTACGACAGATTATGATTGTTTATTAACATCGCACTGAGAAGCAACACGATGGCTACTTCTGTACGATAGAGTCCTTAATCTAGCTGGTAGAGTTTTTTTTCTCTGCACTTTTTATTTGCACTGATATGCAGATCGTTATTCAAGAAGATAGTTTTTACGATACTTGTTCCAGGTACAGTTCTTTATCTGATACTTTCATCGTCTTATAAGGACATTTTTTGTTATATATATCGGTATATCTCCATGGAGATATATATTGGTATATCTCCATGGTTTCGGTTTTGCTATCCACTACGCTGATCAAATCGTCAATATGCATTCATTTTTCTCCACCAACTCGTAAATCCTAGAAAATGCTACTTAAATTTTAGAGCATGATGTTTGAGAGTTTCTGATTGAATTATATATATAAAGTACTAAATGGTGCTCCGAAATAACACGTATCCTGAGCATTGCCACATAATTGATGTTTTCAATTATCCGTTAAGCCGCAGATATCTAACTGCATCATGATGGTTGGGTCAAAGCATTGTTTGCAAAAATGCTTGCTGAAAGCTTACTGTGTATGCTATTTTTTGCAGCCTGAAAATCATTAACATACCTAGTGATTCTGGATTGAGATTTGGCCCAGCAAAGAAACTGAATCTGCAAAGAAGCCTCTGCGGAATGCGCACTTGCATAAAACCCTTGTGCCAGCTTGTAGTGATGTTTTGCTCTTTAACAACATTTGGATAATGCAAATGTAACAGTATTTGTTCCTATTTACTCAAAACTCTTCAGTTATTAACATTTTGAGATAATCATTTATTACCTTTGGATGCATCTGGTGAAATTCAGGATTTTTCTCAAACTTTTTAGCAATTCATTATATATATATATGCTTTCTCATAATTATCCCTAAGTTCTCCAACATAGGTTTTTCTCATCATTTTATCTCTTATTCCTATAACTAAAGATAGAAAAATTTAAGCAATATTGAATTAATATCTCTATCTAAATTAGCCTCGACCTTATCTCCTGCCACCTTCACCACATTAGCAAATTGCTGAATGATTATTTTGTCTCACGTAGCAATTGATCCTCACAAGGATATTCCATTGACAGGCCACCAATTTAACCGACAATCTTTGAATTTTCTCTCTAACGACTTTCCAGTAACACTCACTTCCGATCGAAATTGAAAACCTTAAGTCCTCGTTGCTACTTTTATCTGCTAATTATATTGGTTCTCTTACTATTTGATGTCATATCCCTATCTGGTATTCTGATTAATGTGCTACTAATATCGGGTGTTTCTAGGGATTCAATTACTAGTTGTCTTTGCATCGAAAGACGAACTTTGTTTCCCTGTAACATGTTCGGTAGAACGGAAAGTGGGTAAATTTTAATTTCCTACAGTCCGGTTACCTTTAAATTTCATTCTTTAGAACCCTCTAACGGATGAAAGTATGACATCTGGCATTATCATAAAAGCTTCTTTCTAATGTACTCTAAATCTTCTCTTTTATTTTAACCGCAGCTATTCGTAAATAAATTTCGCTCATAATCACTTTTCCCTGCATAACAGATGCCAATGCAGTATCCCCGTCCTTATTTTGATTTATTAATTTTAGTACTATCATGCAAATAACTATTACGTGTTATCTCCATGCTTAAAACCCGCCTCTAGAGGGCATTCTTTTTGTAAAGGGGAGAGTGATGCCACACGATCCCCTCAGACGAGACTTGACCGAATCTCCGAGCGGAGCTGTTGTAAGCGAGCGAGATGACACTCGAGTAAATAAATCGTTGTTGTTATACAACCTGATGTGTTTTTGTCTTAGGACAACTGTGAACTGTAATCTAATGATTATTAACTAAGTTAACAAAAAAAGTATTAGTAAAGGAAGTGTGTGAAGAGAAAAGAAAAATATAACCAACATACCTTTTTCCCCACAAAACTCGCATCGAATTTCTGAGTAATACTGATTACTGGTGCGTTTAGAAGTTTTCAAACATATAAAAAATATTCATTTTGTTTAATTAATGATCTTATCTTTAATATCTTAATCTTATACCTCTGTGTTGAGTCATTGTGAAGCTCACAGAATACCAATCTCCCATACTTTCCTTTGAATTCCAGTATTTAACATTTTTTTTACTATGGGTTTCACAGAAGATTGAAGTTATGTCTATATTTCCTTTGAATATTGATGTTAACCTTGGCCGATATATGGACTATTTTCTTCAATCGAACGAAACAATAGTTTTCTCTCTTTTTTCCATCTAATTTTTTTGAAAAATTCCAATAGCGTAAGATAATTCCATTCATTATAATTATTTAATTTATTACAATTCAGATCTATGCTATCAGGTATTAATTTTTATAAAATTGGAGAAATAAAGATTTTCCTAACTATTTAACTCTATCCCCACTGATACAAGTGAACAAACTTGCATGTAATAAGAATAGAACAGCGCAGTTCCTTCAAATAGTATATGATTTTTCCAGACTCAAAGTTAATAATTTATTTACATGAATGCGGACAGTTATATCCTTTTTAAGATATCTTTTTTCAGCAGTACAGTAATTACTTTCAGAAATGCTTAACCCTTGAATGCAAATTAACTTCGTATTTTTTAAAAATGTTTCGTAATTATTAAATTTGTCCTTTATATTTAAATTCATATTTTCACGAACTGAACCTTTGCATTGACCCCATAGTTGTTACGAATTAATCCATCAAAAAGCTCTATTATTTATTTCGGTAATATAGCACTATTTTTACCTTTAACATTTGAAATTACTGGTAAAACAATCACAGTTTCCCTAATTCCCGACACAACTTTTGTTATCAAGTATAAATTTATCTTAGATTTATTATCAACGGTTTTTCTGAAAATGAAATGAAACCGATTACTGCTATATTCTGTTTCTTATTCCGAGAAACTTTTTTGGACAAAACTTATTGTTCATCCAACTAAATTTTACTAGGCATCTCCCGGTTAACTGCTCTATATTAAAATCCCTATATTAACATGTTCATTTGATAAGACAAATTCAAATTGCTTACCTTGAACATAATTTAAAATCTTTTTTTATTTATTTAGATTCACATGGTTTCACAAACACGGAAGGAACAACATAATTAGAACTTAAGTACTTTCTACTAGTGCATTGATGGCGAAGCCCGGCACGAATACGAAAAGCTGCGAGGACTACAGGAGAGGTGGATGTTTTGCATAGTGAAATGAAATTTAACTTGCTGCCTATCCGAGATTCGGTAGAAGAGGCAGGGAAGGGGGTGACCAATAGAAATTTAGCTTTCTTCTGGAGCAGGTCTAGATTCTTGGCATGGGAGAGTGAGTGGTTTCTTGCAGGTGAAGAAGGGGAGTGGTTCAGTATGACGTCGGGAGAGCATTGGTGTTTTTCTAAACTTTGCAAATCTTGACAGGCTGGTTCAGAGGGAGCGTTTCTGTTGAATGAAGTTTGCTGTTCTTATGGCTACACTATTGGAGGTCAGATTCAGGAGGAAGGACTATTCCAGAATGGAGTTTAAACAAGATTTATTGAAAGTTTTTTTTAGCAATTATAAAGTAAAAAAAGAGATTAAATTAGAAAATATTAGATTAAGATGTTTCATATGATCAACAAAATTACGAATTACATTGCATTAAATAAAATAAAAATAATATTGCATATAATATTGCATACAATATAAATATTGCATAATCCTACGCATGCTAAAAAAAGCATTTGCAGTGCCATCTATCTTTCTGAACCATAACTGAGTTTTCACAACAAATGCAAACATTTTGTGTTCATTTCATTACGTTAATCACTTTGTGTTTTAACTTTTTATTTTATGTTTCCATGATGTTATATTGATAAGTTTTTTTATTAATATTTCTCGCTTTATTTATTCTAGATGAATACAGAATGGGGCGAGTACAAATTATTTAAGTGCGAGAATTGAAAAAGAATGTATTTTGAATGACTGAAGTTTTGTAACTCTTATAAAAAATGTTAAATTTAGCCCTTCAATTTCTGCTATGTGAATATGTATTTCCCAAAAAACGAAAACAACGAAATTTACAGAATGCGTCATGTTGGACATATTCTAGTTGAAAGCACATACAAATATCTTTGATGCAAACAAAAAAATATCACAGCTCTGTAAAAAAAATTGCCAAGGGTCAGTACAATTGTAAAACAGACAATTTAAGTAAATGTTTATGAAGAGAAACGTTTTTCTTTGATGCGTCAGTCATATATTCGAAAATATTTTATTTTTTTGAATCATGTGTGATTGTGTGCTATCTTTTTAAATTTATGGTCACTGCTATAAGGTAAAATTTAAAAAAAAAATTACTGAAATTATGAAAAATTACTTTAAATAATGAAACTATTTAATTCAAAAAATTTTAAGGAAACATTTTTTTTTAAATTTGCAATGCATTTCATGAGAAATGTTAAATTTGTGATGGGTGTATGATTTGCGAATAAATTACTATGAAAAAAACCAATAAAAAATAATTATTTAACAAATAAATTCAGTTTCATAAATTACACAGAGCAATATTGACATTTGAATCAAACAATGAAACTCATTTATTTAAACAAACAAAAAAGTTAAGGTTTGCTACATGGAAAATCAATATTGATTTCTTAAGCAACCTAATAGCATGAAGAACGATGACTGTTTCACACGCAATGCAAAACAATAACACACTCATCGATTAAACCTTGTAGATGGATGTCTCTTAAAATTAAATAAAGTACATTAGTTTCATTTTACGGAAGACTTTCTGCTTTTTTTACCAGAATACAAACATGTTCCCTTTGAATTCACCAATGAAGTTTTGATTGTTCTTTGTACAAACTGTTTCAAACGATTTATTTGTCTGACAGCTCTTTTGGCTACTTTATACTGAAGAACAAAATTTCTAAATTGAAAATGTGAATACTGTCAATTATATCGGATTGTATTCTTGAGTAGTTCAATGAATATTATTACCCTGTTATTTTATACATATTAGCTTAAACGTATTAACTCATCTTCGGACATTTTAGGCTTGTAAAATTTGTGAATTTAAGAAGAAATGAAGAAATCTCTATCGATCTTCTGACAAAGTTTAGCATAGTAAACTATATGTCTTAGTCAGTTGATTGTGACTGAGAGTTACGATTTTCGTTGCTTGTAGCGTCCTCATATTACTTTTAAGTGCGTTGCTGAGAAACTATATATATATGGATACGCATTAGGAATAAATCATTGTTACATTATTAATTCACCCTTATTAATTTAATTCGAAACGAGAAGAATAAAAAGAAACAGTAAAATATTTTGGTTTATAAATAACTTAGTTTTAAAAAGCTCAAAAAATGTTTAACATACCAAAATATATTTCACATCAGGACAAGGGTTCAAATACTTTTAACTAACAGAAACCTACATCTTCTCGATTAGGCTAATTTTGTAATATGGACACAAAATTTATACGTCACCATCGGCTTCAAACTTAGGAAAAAAACTTAAAAATTTTCAGCATAATTGCAGGCTTACCTTGAAGATAGCCCAATGATATTGTCCTCATTAAGTCTTGTCTTCAACCGCTTAAACTAAGAAGACACGCTGCTTTTACCAGGGATTTTGAGAAATTATCAAGTCTCGGGAATTAAACTTGAATAGCCAAATACCTGGCAAACTGGATTTGTAACCAACATTTGGATATGCTGAAACATTACGGGTCCAATTCTGCAAAGCTCATTCTTCCAATTCTGGAACTGAATTTGGAAATACTTTTTTAAAATAGATTTTGTCCAAAGTATTCATTAAAAAACTAATTTTAAATCTGAACTGATCTATTCTACAATAAAGAGTATGCGAAAATTACCGAATATTATTTATTTTTGTTATAATACTTTCTGCTTGTGTTCCCGAGTAATTTTAAAATATTAACGTAATCCTAACAGAATATTAAAGCAATTATCGTATATGCGAACATGCTATTTTAAAATAACAAAATTTTAATATGTTAAATAAATCGAACTTTGAGCAAATTATGCGTTTTATGTTGACTTCTCCAATGCATTGTGAAACATATTATTATATCGATATTAATGCGTAAAATACATATTTAAGTATAAAGAGGACTATCAATTTCTTCAATACACTAATTAGTACTTCTATTATAAAAAAGAACCGCGGTAGCCTAGTGTTCAAGGTCGTGGACTAGCGGCCGGCGGTTTTCGTTCAGTCGTGGGTTCGATCCTTGGCCGCCAAAGACCCGCCGTGTAGCCGGGGCTGACGCACGTTAAATCTGTTCGGGGACCAAAGTCCTCCCGTTGGCGTGGTGTGGATGTTAGGAGAGTGGAGGGGTTCCAGCTCAGGTGTTGTCCTCGTCACTTGACCGTGGTTCAAAATTACGAGGTCCTTCGTCAATAGCCCCCTGTTGCTTCTAGTGCGACGTCAATAAAAACTAAACTAAACTAAAATCTATTATAAAAGATCTTTTTTATTCATTCCATGCAGAACAATCACATTCTCGTCGAAAAGCGTAATTGGCAGGTTGTACTACAAGTATGTTCTTGAAAGTCAAAAACTATGATGATTTCTGTTCATTTTTCTTTATGCCATTTTCTGAATATAGTTCTTCTTAATACAGTATATTACTGAAATTTCTACTATTATATGTATCCAACTAACTCAGACAAGCAATTATTCTCTTTGAACATTTTATACTGTAATTATTTCTCGTCGCATTCTTCATGAATTAAAGGATGATTAGAGTTACATTTTTTACAATTGTTTCTTAGACAATCAAAATTTTAGGGTATTTAGAAGTGAATCCGATTAACTTTAAAAGCAGATGATTTTATCCACAAATAGACCACATCATATGAAAGATGGAATTACATCTGGAATTAGGAAAAGCAATCTAATTGTAGTGTTAAGAGAGAAAAAAAAACTGGAAAAATTTTCCAGCAACAAATTGCTCGACATTACAATTAATATTCTGACATCTCTATCTTTTAGCGAGTAGCGTATTTTATAATACTGCTATCAGAATTAGTCTTTTTTTTTTCTGGTATAAAATATGAACCATGCTTCGTCTCCTCTCCTGTAATGTTAACAGGTTTTTGAAATGTACGTGTTAAGGAAAAAATAATGCCCTTTTGGAATGTTCGGAAATTTTAAAGTTGGTTTAATTAACGTCGCACTAGAGCAACACAAGGGCTATTACGGACTTAGTAATTTTGAACCGCGGTCAAGTGACGAAGACGATACCTGACGATCCTGATTTCAATTTTAATTTTTTTGGTTGTATGTACTTATAGACTGAATTTTAATTTTTTTGTAATAAAATTGTATTGTTTTTGTTTTAAGAATATGTAATAAGGATATCATTATTACATTTTTGCACAGTTTTCTGAGGAACGTATCTAGCGTCTAAAAAAAGGGTAGGGTTTCTCTCTCTCTCTCTCTCTCTCTCTCTCTATATATATATATATATATATATATATATATATATATATATATATATATATAAACAAAAAAACATTCATATTTTTTAATATGGGGGGATTTTATAGTCAATTATCAATTTATTATATGCATTTTCAATAATATTGTATAACTAATTTCTCATTTGCTCGATAGATGGCACCCCGAATCGGCGTCAAGAGTTAGCTCAAGCAGCGGTCACTGTTTTAAAACAAAACAATGGAGAACTATTCACTCATCAGCTCGTCTCTCCTCCCTCTTCTCTTTGCTCTCTCTGTCACATTTAGACCGTCAGCGTTCTTCCCTCAATCGCTTCACTCTTGATATGAACGGTAAAAATGTCCTACTCTGAACACCAGCGCGGTTTCCAACGTGTGTGGTCTAAATGTCACGAATTCGAATTACTACCTATCGTAGTGATGAACTAGTTCGTTAAAGAAAAACCTGATAATAGAAGTTTTTGTATATTCTTCATTCAACTCCTTGTAATAAAACTAGTGAAATAATTTCAAGCTCCATCTTTGATTTAAGTAATAAGTAAAAGACTGCAGAAACAATGGAACTCTTCAATGTAATTGAACCCTTAGACTCCAAGACACCAGTGGACTATTTTTAGAACTCCACAGATACCACCTACACACACACAAACATATATATATATATATATATATATATATATATATATATATATATATATATATATATAT
>BMAW01050396.1:277288-329001 GCA_019974015.1 Nephila pilipes
AACAGGTCAAACCTCATATGGAGATTAAGAGCATAAAGCTCAGGTGCTCCAGTGAAACCTCGTCAACTATTTGTTTTGTTGGAAGAGATAAACGTTTGTATTTACAAATCCCCACTATTCCATCTTTCAATGTACATCGTATAAATTATCTTGTTACTGTAGGCTCAGCAAAATTGAAATAGTCAATCATAGGATCACATAACAAGCAGTATTTTGCTTCATTAATTATTTTATTTCAATAAATAAATCCTTCATTTTTCACGAAACATAATATATATATATATATATATATATATATAAGAATTAGTAGAGAGAGAAAGAGTGATCATATCTTGAATAATTTCGGTTAATCCGATATTATAATTACAAATTAAGAGACAAAAGTTTGCTAAGCTTATTTTTTATTGAAAATATACTCGAAGAACACCAATAAAAGCAATTAATTGTAATTCTAAACCTATAATTATTTTCACCTCTGAAAATTCTTATGTGCTTTATAAAGTGGTTTTTTTTTTTTTTTTTGTTGTTGTTGTTGTTGAAAAGATGAATTTTTTTAGTATATTCTAGTAAATATATAACTTAAAATAATCTGATTAGTAACATGAAAAAAAATTTGTTGAAAAAAATTCATTTTGATACTAAATAGTAATTTTTAAAAAAAACAAAAAATGAATTTTTATGGAAACTCTAATTATATTTATAATTTATTCAGATATTAATATTATAAAACCATGAGGAATCAAACAGTTAGAACTCAAAGGTTAATATGTATTATTGACCTCCTGGAAAAGATGGAGTTTTCAGTACTTTCTAGTAAATGTATAACTTTAAATAATCTGATTAGTAACATGAAAAAACTTTTGTTGAAAACAAAATTCATTTTGATACTGAATAGTAATTTTAAAAAATAACAAAAAATACATTTGTTTAGAAACTCTAATTATATTTATAATTTATTCGGATATTATTATTATTGAAACCTTGAATAATTAATTAGATAGTTAGATCTTAAAGATTAATATGTATTGTTGACCATTCGATTCATTGATGTGTTTTAAATTTTTTTGCTAAATATCCAAAAAGCAAGGAAACATAAAAAAAAAAAAAAAAAATCTCACATAATGAAGGTATTTTTCCGAATGCAACTTGAACCATTCATATCACTAATAAATTACTAATAACTTATTACTGCACTTAAGTCTTACAATTTCATGAGTACGATCAATGTTCTTTTCCATGAAAAGAGTTTTAATTGCAACAAAAATTACTTACTATTCTAATAAAATTATATATGGAATTACATTTCATAATTTATTATTCTAAATATTATGTAAATAACTCCATAAACCATTAATATAAAAATCCTACTATCTTTTTAAAGTTTTATAATAACAATATAAATTAATAGCAATTAATAATAAGAAACATTAGAGTGAAGTAAATACATCGAGACATCAGTCATGAATTTCCGAGAATCAGAATACTTAGAGTGCTGCATACGTAGAACAAAGAACACTCCCAGTTCCTTTTTGAAAGTCCAATCTTTATATACTCAAAAACATCATGTAAATTTTATTGCCAAACCTGATCACGTGGTATCACTGTGATTTAAAATAATTTATTAACACCACACTCAGAACGCTCAGATGTAGCGTTCGTCACTTAATTAGGTCTACCCCTAAATTGGCACACTACATCCTTCGCGGTTTATGTACAAACATTTAACATGATTATTTGAATAATTGACTAAGAAATCAAACCATGATTTGTAAGAAGTATTGGTGGGCTCAATAAGATGATAATTTCTTTTAACAGAACAATGGAAAGGTGTTGTGGTGTGGTACAAGATGGAGATGGTATGAGCATTCGGCTACCAAGACCATCGTCATATCACCGCGAGTAATAAGAGAATCAATATTAATATCTCAATCACATAGGTCATCGGTTACTGAAAATAGAGATTTTCTTCTCTTCTCTCTCTTTCCGAGTTAGAGAAGATGTCCAGTTTATGGTCAGTGTCTAAGTATCGATTTCACAACACTCAGCTATACTCTTGCTAATCGTCCCAAAATAACTAACTACATTCTGTTCAATTAAATGTAATGAAATAAAAAAAGTTATTAAAGTTAATTAGTTAATTTGACTGAGTAACTTTTTGCAACGAATCAATGATCGAGAAAAATCTGCAATCGTCACAATACAAATTCTTGTTACCGCCCACAAAAATAAAATTTGACCAAGCATATTTTTTTTTTTACACAACAGCAAAATTTAAAATGATTTTCAGTGTACACTCTATTCAGATTTTCTTCTATATCTTATGAAGGACCCATGACTATAAAGAGTCAAGAGCTTTACATCTGAATTTAAAATCGAAATGACTAAACAAAACACTTTGTAATTGAAAACTGATTTAAATATGTCATCTTTATTTCCTTCCATTCATATTTATTTATAAGTGGCTATTTTAATATAAAATATGCATTCTTAGATAATTGTCCTTTCAATACACTTAGGAATCGACAAGAAACGATCTTACTGTCGAAAATAAAAAAAAGTTTAAACACAAAAAACTCATCCATGCTTTAAAAAAAAAAAAAAAAACCTTATTTAGCCACCAAAGGAACTAATTTTTAGGAAAATAATTATTCAAATATTCAATTAAATTTTCAAATATAAAATTAATCAATAAAACCTCATTCTTTCATTCATTTCAGCATTCCTTCACTCATTCCCTCATACTTTCTTTCACTGATTCATTTATTCATTTCCTCATTTATCGGAAAAGGTGTTCAATTGAAAAAAGTGCTCAGACTAACAGTTACTTGTTGACTTAAGCAATACCCCCTTGTGCGGCTAATTAAGATTAAAAAGCAACACGTAAATGCTTTAAGAATCGATATCTATTTAAAATGACACGCAATTGTAAGATATTCTGATACAGCTTTTAGCTCAGAATTCAATCTATAATTCAGTATTTTGGATGTAATTTCAAACAAAATTTATTCGATACTTTTAATAAAGTCATTAATGCTGTCATATGCTTAGACATAGGAAATATAAAACATAGCTCAGAGTTTGAAAGACAGAAAAATGAGTAAAATATATATTACGTGCTTAAAACATTTGTGGACGTGAATTATATAAAATTTATTTTAACTTCAATGCAAAATGATGGAAATGTAGAAAGATTCAAATTTATAAGACATATTATTATATTTTCAATTTCATACTCCTTAATGTTTTTCTTTTTTTCACTTTGATATCCTGGTTCATTGGGTATTTTCTTTTCGTTTCGTATTTTCTTTCCATATATGAAAACATCTGTTAGCTGGTATAATTGTAACACTTGACTTGGATATGTAGAATCATTCGTTTTATATTTGTATCACTATCAAAGTGCCATAGTGCTCAGCACTTCGACAAAACATAACTTACCAAAATCTCGATATCATTATTAGTTGAATAACGTGACATCTGTCTGATTTTGCAGATCATTGAATTCCCTACTGTCTGTGAACGTGTTAAATGATAAGTGGAAATAAATTATATTGGATAGTAATGGAATTCTAATCTGAATTAAAATCTAGGACCAGCAATAAATTTTCCGAAAAAGACAGTTAAAAAAAAACTAAAGATCATTAAAGTATTTCTGTATTTAATTCGTGGTCTATGTCTTTAGAGGAAAAAAAATAAACCATGAATTTTTTTTTTTGCCTCACAAATAAATAGAATGTAGAGCGTCATTTTTTCTCTTATTGGATGTAAGTATACTTATAATTTGTTGTGACTTGAGTGAGAGAGGATCAGGGATAGTTTATGCCACAAGAAGTAACTCAAGTAAAGATGCTCTAAGGGATTAATAAAATATGGCAAGTTTAAAATTAGGCTAAGAATGCTAAATAAAATGTCCATGGAAAAAGGTACGATGCCAATGAAAACAGGATAATAATTTAAAATGTGATCAACTGTATATGGGACTTGATAGGAAAGAGACACGAAAATTGACCAATCATAAATTCAACACTGATCATAGGTTAATTTGATTTGAGAACCCTTTTCTGCAAATTAAAAATTTGGTTGCTGCCACGTTAGTTTGTCGTCAACATTTTGAGTCGAGTTGTCACTACCGATGAGATATGTGTTGAACATTACACACTGAAGTCTAAGCAATAAATAAATTTTTTTGTTAATTCCGGTGAATATGCTCCAAAGAAGGTGAAGACGATCTCACAAATTCATGGCAACGATTTTTTAGGATACGTAGGGCGTCATACATATGATGATTTCCTCGAAAAACAAAATACGATCCTTGGATATTACTACTAGAAACACTATTTTATTTTTCTGTTCTCATTCTTAATCCATTCCAATTTCCATTCGGGTAATTTTTAAAACGTCCTTGTAATTCCAAGAGGAAAAAAATTTAGAAAGTTTACCAATTCAGCAATATTTGTTCTTTTTAACTAGCGTCTACCCAGATTTCCCACAAGAATACCGTAGGTCACTAGAGTTCCAATTGCACTGAAAATTAGCGATCGTTCGATTTTATAAATATTCCACAAAGTTAGCGAAACGTCCCGTGCACATTCGCTCCAAATTACCATTTTCACATCTTTGTAGTAGTGAGATATTTTAAAGGGCAATGAAAAAACAGCTTCTTTTGCAGTCACAAAAGCACTGTTGGCAGCCGATGCAGACAGTATTACCATGCCAGCTGACACAGAGAAGTAGATTTCTCCAACCAATGTATGTAAGTAGCCATCCTTAGAAAGAATTAATAGATGGTAATTCAAGTGAAATAATCCAGACATGGCACTTAACACAATGGCAAATGCTGAGAAACTTAAATAATCATCCAGAGATTTCATGATGTTAATCAGTTCCACATAACTGTGCACGATTGGCATGTAAGAGTAATCTTTACTTGAATGTCTTAAGCAACTTTCGACTCTATTGAAAAGAAATTTTACATAAAAGCAAACAAATCCGTAATATCCTGTCAAAGGAATGTATACTAGCGCAGAAGCTATCGGGATTGCAGTCGCTCCGATTTCAGGAATAAACGTAAAATATTGTTTCAATTCCTTGGGAGCGTAATCAGAGTTTTCAAACGAGTTTCGGTATATTGTGTATTCATTTGAATTTAGAAACGATAGTATGTAAATTATATTCAGTAAAATCAGAGAAGCACAGTAAACAAAGATCGGAATTTGAAATTTTTGTCCATCATTCCCGCAATGCAACATTTGTGCGCATTTCCAAAGTTTCATCAAAAGAATGCGGATTTGCTTACGGGATCTTCGTGTTTGTAAATTGGCAGCAATTGGAAGTACAACAAAAACAAAAACTACCATTGGCATATTTTTGTCCGATAACAATATTATATTAGCTAGTTGGGTTATTACAACTAAACACTGCAAAAAGTTGAACAAATATTGTGGAAATTTCCATATGAATCTACGGAAACGGTTCTGCTTGGAATATCCAGGATGTCGCAACAATTCCAATCCTGCGATATGGAAAAGAAGTAATATTGGAAGAAAAGTTTTTTCTATTAGGTTTACTTGCTTATACATATTAATATTTTTATAATCAACTAAATAAAATATTTCAGTAAAGGAACAGTCGTTTTTGTCGTTGCTCTTTGAATAGTTTTTAAAATCTAAAATAAATTCTAATATATATGTTTATACGTTATATATATCTTTGGAAATATTATACGTGACTATTTTTGAGGTATAGGATGTTTTCAGGTTTCCATTGTTCAAAAACTGAAATTGGCTTTCCTCTTGTTCCAATTAAAAATTCTTAAATTTTTCTTTTGCTAAACAAGGCTAACAGTATATTTTTTCTAATATCTTCTTGAAATACAAATGCGTATGGATTTTACTTATAATCATTAATTTGGTTTTCTTAATAATGCAGGCAAAAAACATCTAACACATCTTTGATCTAACAAATTTTCCTTTCATGCTAAGTACTACATATACGAGCACGTTTTCTGTCTTAACATTCATAAGGATTATATCTTACTATTCGTTTTCAAAGCTAGTTAACTGCTGCACGAATGCTGTTACTACTTATCATAAGTTGTTAAGAGAAATTGATTTGTTCTTTATAGTTACTTCTTTTCGAATACAATACAATTTTATTTTATTTTTTCGCTGTAGCAAGATATTTGCACTTTATATTGATGAAATAGCGTAAAGAAGGAAAGGAATATTTATTCAATAGTTTTAAGAAAAAAAATTCGAAAATGGAAGTAATTCTGCTGCCAAAGAAGCATGAAAATTAATAATCGATGTTGCTTTGGAGATGGTTCTGCGTGTTTCGTATCCATAAAGAAAAGTCAATGAAACTAAACTTTATCTTTCGAAAAAGAATATAATATAAAAGTTTTTCTAAAATACTTTGTCCTTTCAGATCAAACGCATTAAATTTTAAGTACGTTTTAAAAGCTTGAAATACGTGTATTGTGTTTCGACAATAGCATAGCTAAAAAAAAAAATATTATCACCATTATTCAAAGATAGCTCTCAGAATGTTTAATCAATTTTTCGTTACCTTTTAAATATCCTTCAAAACTTTCCTAAGTGTTTAATGGAGAGATAAGTCGTGAATTGCTTAATTGTCATGCAATAGTTAATTTCATAAATTTTGATTACAAAAAGGTTCTTTTGTCCAAATATTATCATTTCAGCATCTTTTAAAAAGAACACACTTTATCTTTATTACCTTAATTTTCTTCCATGTGCTCATTTTTTTTTTTTGCATAAAATATATTTTAACTGCTTAAATTTTTAGAACTATAAATGGTCTTATTCTTGAAACTTTGATCCCACTTACTTCAATGATTGCATCCACTCACACACCATACTTCATCTCCTCTATTGCTATCCATTATATATATATATATGTGTGTGTGTATGTATGTATGTGTGTGTGTGAGATGAGATATGGACTGAATTTTTACACTACTTTTATTAACTTTAAATGCTTAGTTAAAAAGAAAGAAAACACGGAGGACGGTATTAACATGAGATGAAATGAAAAATAAAGAAAATGGATAAGCATGGCTAGTTCACTTTTTGCTTTTAGTTCATCAGTCACTGAGGCACATCATGGTTGCGTGAGGTGTCGGTGAATTTCTGCGTTCCCCACGTGGTTTAGCTCTCTTTTCCTTCTCTGCGGCGTCTGCCACGTGATTAGTCATTAGTATGCTAAAGTTGTTTCAATCAATGAGGAAATGCTTGGTAAAAAAATAAAAAAAAAACACGCTCACGCTTATGGGAAGTCTGAAAAGAGTATAGTTTGGAATAGTAAACATAAAAGTAAGAAACATTCCCATAATATTTATCTACATTATAACTTCCACGAAAATAATGTTGACGGAATACAAACTTTTGATTACAATTATAATTTCAAAAATGTTAAATTATATTACATTACATGTGATAATCAGTGATACAAAACACGCATAAAATGATTAATAATGGGCAACTTAAAATAATTCCAAATATTTTACTGCAAAGCTTATAATTGTTCTTACTTATTTTTATGTAAAAATATGTAAAAGGGGAGGTTGTACATCCCGAATCTACACTGGTTGGCTCTTACGCAAAGGTAAAGGTTCAACGGGTTGTGCTGTTAAGGATTCCTTGAAGTCGATCCGTATACTTGTACCATTTAGTAGAGCCATCAAAAGTTAGTTTGGTTAAAACTGGGATAAGTGTACGGTGGATTCTTTCAACTTGTCCATTTCCTCGTGGTACACACGTGGCCATTTGTAGATCTTGAATACCTTCTTCTGTGCAATAACCACTAAACACTTTCGAAGTTAATGCTGATTTTTTACCCGATATGATTCTAACGGGGTTTCCAAAGCTTTTTGTTGTAATTTTAGCTTCTTTAGAGTGTTTTCAGCTGACACTGTTTTCACAGGGTACAGCCAAATGAATTTTGTAAAAGCATCTATAACGGTGAAAATGTGTTGATAATTCTTATTTGTTGATGGTAACGGTCCTATGAAATCGATATGGTATGTGCTTAAAGGGTTGTCTTTTTTTGGAATGGGATTTAAAAAACATTCTTTTTTGCCACTTTTTCTATTAGCTAAGATATATGGCACAAAATTTATAATTACGTTCTTTACTAACTTCGCTAAATTTTGAATAAAAAATTCTTGTTTGACGCTCTCTTCTGTTTTTGCTACTAAAAAATGACAATTTTCGTGAGCTAATTTAATTAATTCAGTTTGCATATCCTTTGGAGCTACTATCAGTTCTCTACCGTTTGAGTATTTGTAAAATATACCATTTCTTTCAAAAAAGTCTTCCGAATCTTGTTTTTCTAATATCGACTTCAATGTTAAAATGTTTTCATCTTCTTCTTGGGCTTTCTTTAATTTCGTTGTTAGAGTGTCATTGCTGATTATCATGACAGGATGTCTACTCAAAGCATCTACGTGTCGCTTTCTAGTTCCTGTTCGATGTTCGATTTCGTAGTCGAATTCTTCTAATTGAAGAGCCCATCTGGCTATAGGTGTAATCAAATCTTTTTTATGCATGGTCGTTTCGAACGCAGAACAATCTGTGATTATTTTGAAATGCTAACATAAGAAGTAAACTCGAAACTTCTTTAATGCTGTTATAATTGCGAGTACTTCTAATTCATAACTGTCATACTTCCCTTCAGCTGGACTTGTTTTCTATGTTATATAATAAATAGGATGTAATTTGCCATCATCGACTTCTTGTAATAAAACTGCTAAGTAGCCTAGTTTGCTTGCGTTTGTGTGTAATTCTGTTCTTCTCCCATATTTGTAAATGTGAAAGACTGGACTTTCAGACAATACTTTCTTTAGCTTTTCGAATGCTTTTTGGTGAGAGGCTGCTGAACTGTTGCGTTATGCATCGCTATACTGGTCCTGCACTCAGTATCATGGTTTGGGGTGGTATTGGATTTCAATCATGCCCCCCTCTAGTACGCATTACCGGTACTCTGAACAGTCAGCACCACATCTCTGAGGTGTTGGAGCCCGTGGTCCTCCCATACTTTCAGCGCTTGCCATCAGCTATATTCCAACAGAGTAATGCGCAACCACACATGCACGCAATGTTGAAGAGTTTTTCTTTACCCATCAGATTGAATTGCTTCCTTGGCCTACTTGTTCTCCCGATCTATCGCCAATCGAAAACCTGTGGTCCATGCTTGCTCAACAACTGGCCAAGGATACACCACCAGCTGCTACACCAGATCAACTTTGGCAATATGTGGAAGCTGCATGGACTACTGTACTTCAAGGATACATCCAAAGCCTCTTTGATTCAATGCCGAGGCTTTGTGGCAGCGGTTATAGCCAACAATGGCGGCTACACTAACAACTGATTTTGTCATCATCCGCATTTCACAAGAGGCTGTAATTTTAATCGTTTGATCTTTGTACAGCATGTTATCTGCCAAACAAATTTCGCTGTGATATTTCTGTTCCTTCTCGGTGTTGCATTTTGTGTGGCCAGCAGTGTATTTTACCGAATAACACTATAGTATTTGAAAAGCAGTGATGCGAAATTACGATTTTCGAGGCACATTGTTACATTTCTTTTCCTTAAAAAATGACTATACAGCAAAGATGCTCGACAATAATTCAAATAATTCAATTTCTTATTTCGTTAGTAGAAATTAATATAACATAACCGTTCCTTCATCGACAGATAAATTATTGCACTTTATTAGTTCTTTTTAAAAATATTTTTTGATGTTTTAGGTATTAAGCTTTTACTATGTGTATGTGATGAAATGTTGTAGATTACAGTTTTTCCTTCGAAAAGAATCTTAAAATTGATATTTTAAAATTGAAAAATTACTGTTAATACTTGACAAGGTCAAATAATTTTTCTTTCAGGTTCTAATTATTCAGTTTAAATTATTTTACCTTTAAAAAAAAAAGAAACCTTAAAATTGTCGAGTATAATTAATCTTAAAATTCTGATAAGGTTATATTCCTGTATAAAAACAGTACACATTACAGAGCAAATTACTATTTTCATCAACAATTTTAAGAATGGATTTCTAGCGTTCAGAGAAGTCAGTAAATTAATATATTCTATATAATAAACTCTCACATTCCTATTGAGTTTCATTAACCAAATTTTTCTAGCATTTTCAAATATATACAATTAACTCCTCCGTGAGTACAGAGGAACTGCATTATGCTGCCATCTATTGAGCAGTTTCATAATATTAATATAAATATATATATTTCTTTTAAACCTCTTAATTAAGTAAAAAATCGAAATTAAAAGTTTTTTAAAAACTTATTCTTTGCTAATAAAATATTATTAAATTTGATCTAAATATGCTAGTAAAATTCTAAAATTGAATCTTTAACTTCTATTAAATTATTTAATTGCACTTAATTTACAAACATATCTGGTGCTTATTCAAAAATTCCTGTCTCACAATCCGTGAACAAAATTTATTGTGTAACACGTCATTTAGTTGGTTTTAACCATTCCTTTTCATTGACTTGAAATTTATGATTCTGATATTCATAGTCGAAAGCTATGAATTTTTAAATTCCGTATAACAGTGGGCACATTTTTGAATTTTTTATCCATTTTAAAATTAGTGTCTCAAAACGTGTGAAAAAAACAATTTTATGTTATTTTCTTGCAGATATGGACGAGTACTTTTAATTGGAATGACATTCATAGTTTTGGCACTACTACAACGAGGCAAGTATTTGGCACTCCTACAACGAGGCAAAGTTGGTATGTTTGAATATATTCAAAAATACGAATTTAGAACATAGTAACATTTAAAAAAATCGAATTTTATAGGTTTTGAAAGATACAGAACTGTGTAACATTTCATTTTCAAAACAGTAAGTAGATTGACTGCTCCACTCTATATTTAAAGCTGAGCCACTTCCATTACTCCGATCGATGTGTGATTTTTTTTAGGCACCCAAATATTTGCATAAATATTATTGATTTTCAGCGGGACTTTGAATATTATTTTTTTCTGTACAGCTCTTAACTTATAAATAAGCTAAAAAATAGTTTTTAGAATTTATTATTATTATTATTATTATTTATAAGATATGCTACCCTTTTCCCCTTTTTTCTTTCTGTTTTTATTTTTGTTATTTCAGATTTAAATCGCAATTACGGAAAAGATGACCATCATCTGTTCAATTTTATGGACGTATACCATTCAATCTGTAGAGTCTAGAGATCAATACATAGATCACTATTCATCCGTCCATACCAATCAAAATGAGAATCAGACAGAAAAACGAATAAAATAAGTTAAATTACAGAAAGTGAGGAATGAAATATCATCGAAACATAGATAAAATGAATATGACAATAATTACAAATTGCCTTTAAGATAGCAATTTCTTTTTAAATATATCTAAATAAAACTTTAACGCTAATATTTAACATCATTCTTGAATTGATTATAAAATAATATTATCCATTCAATTAGCTTTTACCTTTCTTAATAAATTATCATTTCAGCAAAGCGGGATTTGGATATTTAAAAACGTAAGTATATAAGTCTGAAGACCTATGTATTAAGATCTTAAAGGTTTTAATTTTGGTGTCTGATGCAAAAATTTTATATACAATTTAATATGTACTAGAAGAATCTACATCGAGTTAAAGACTATTATTGTTGTACATCCTAAAGTAACTAAAATGATTTAAAAAATATTGTGTCTTAGTAATAATTTATTTCCTTATGCTTTAAATGCATTACTGTTTTCCTCTTATGACTTATCAGCTGTTCTGTAGGTCGTTTTCAAAAAAAAAAAAAAAAAAAAAAAAAAAGGAAAATTTAACGGCACAATGAATTATTACAAAAAAAATAACTGTTTCACTTATCTTACTTCATAAATGATTAAAAAAATACATAAATATATTTTTTTAAATATATATAATGGAAAAATAAAAATACAGTTTCAAATTTCGCCATTTAATAGCTCATTTCTTTCACCATTTAACTTTTCTGACGACCTTGAATTTAGTTGATATGCGTGTTTCATATCAAAATATTATTTTTTACTCGGAAAATCAGAAATTATCTTTGATGCTGTGAAAGCTGATTGTGTGAGATGGTATTTTGAAACAAAATTCTTCATTACAATAAAAAGAAGGTTTTGTGTCAAATGCAAAAAGAATCTCCATCTCGAACAGTATTTTGAATTGGCATCACAAAATTTAAAAAAAAAGTGGAAGTGTTTGGAGAAAAAAAAGTTGGATGGTCATGTGCTTCCAATGAAAAAATTACACTAATCCGACATATATCTGTTTTTTTTTCCTTCAATGAGAAATAAATTTCGAAAAATGGAACTCTTTATGTTCTGCATAAATGACTGAATTTTTAAAATGTTCAAATTCTATTTTCAAATTTTTCTCATTCTAGTAGGATTTGGGTGAATTTAAGAAAAATTGAAAATGGTTTCTAAAATTAAAAAGAAGCCAACATGCAAATACAATTAACAAAGATTTTCTTCTTTTTATCAATACATTCTACCAATTTACTCGTATAAGTTATAAAATGCGTAACCGCATCAGGTGGTTTGTTCGACACATGTCTATTATTCCCTTGTACCTTTTTTCATTCGATTTGTTCTATTTTTAAAAATGGTAATATCTTTCTGTATCTAATTTTTTTAGCTTTAAATAAACCATAAAAGCGTGGCCATTATTTAAAGCAATAAACCTTATTTTCTGTTTTCTTTTAAATTAGATAAATGAAACCCTAAATGCCGAATAAATATATCGAATTTTAAGGAAAAATATATAAAACTCAAAAATATTCTTTATAAACTCAAAAAATACAATCTTAAGAAATATAAGTTAGATTTTATAATATTAGTACTGTAACATAACCGTTAGCAACAGTAAGGATTTTTTTTTTAAATAAATTTCTCAAATTTTATATAACTTAGCAAAGCACGACATTTGTATACAACATGGATAATGAAAGCAAAATTAGGATTAGAGATCATTGGAATTATATTTTGAGATCTCTTGAAATTTCTCCTATTGAAATTTGCTTTACATATTAAATAAATATTACACAATAATTAATACACAATGAATTCGTTTCTACTTTTAATTTTATGAAACATTCTACAGCATGTGATTTTCATCAAAAGACCTAAGGTACTGATAAATTTTTTTTCTCTGTTCAAAGATCTTGTAAATGAAATAACAGGATGACATTTTAATTAAAAGACATTTAAAAATATAACGAATCCTGAAAAATATAAATAATCCTGAGATCGCTTTCCCCTACTTTCTTAACTTCCTTATAACGGGTTAACACTCTCATATATTGGCGATAGCTTCTGATTTTGCGAGTTCTAACTAGGATGCAAAATGATTTGGCAAAACGAGGGGAACTTAGAATTTTAGCAGTCCCTAATTATTCCGCTTTTAAAATAAGTATAGATTTCTTTTTTGATGTGAGATATACATTTATTTTTTAGTTTGTGCTTAAAAAAATAAATGTCCTCATGTAGATGTTTTTCGAATTTCTTTAAAATGTTTTTATTTTTTATTTTTTTATTAATGGAATAATGCCTTTTTGAATGGAATAAATTAATTGTGTAGTAATTTATTTTGTTGACATATTTCCCTCTCTCAGTAAATATATATAGAGATACTTGCATTTTTCGATACTGATAGGCTTCAGAGCAAATTTGTATCATGATTTTCATCCTCAAATGAAAGCATAATAAATACATAACAATCATTTTTATTAATTATTCTTTATAATATTCGTAATTTTTGTTATAATTCTTACTTTTTAAATTTCCTATATTTCTTCCAAAACTTAACAGTTGCATTTTCCTTGAATTTGAAAAATAAAAAAAGACATCAAACTGTAGACATCTTTTGGTTTCCCATTCAAAATGACAACTAATGAGATTCAATTTCAGTACTTTTCTATAATTTGAAAACAATTTACATGAGTTCCAGGATGAATATCGAGGTTTGGAAGCTTCAAGTCAACAGATGGATAACAGATAACCTTTAAATTGAATAGTAATCTTTTTAGTAAAATTTTTATGTGAAAGTAAACCAGGAAAGAATAAACTCACTGAAACATAAAAAGAATTAAAATTATTAACTATATCTTCATTGAACGAAACGCATACGTATGTGTGTGCTTGACATAATTTAAGCAGAGAAAAAGGAGATGAAAATAAATTAAAGGGAGAAGATTGCATCCTCTAAAAGAATTTTCGAAATCCTTTAGCGAAGCTTCTGGCTCTACCGAACCATTGGTTTCAAGCAGTAGAAGCAAATTTTAATGTGAAAGACATGAGCATGCACAAATGTTATCATTGCAAAATCAAAAGCAGTTGCATTTCTCCAGATAACACCTTATCTAGATGAAGCTAGAAAAAATCTGTAAGAGCCTAACCTTTTGAAACTTGTCAATGCAACCAATAAAATTTAATTATGTTTTGCTGATATAGTTAAAAATACAAAAAAATATGAATTTGATTTACATATTTAAATGTTGAATTAATATATAAGAAGTTTACAACCATTGCACTAGCTATGCCTAGAATTCCCACAAGTAAATAATTATGAATTCCAAAGAAAGGTTAGAATATCAAAAAAACATAAATAGATACGTGTTTTTTCAACCGTTTTCCTTCAATATAAGATAGATTATAAACGCATGTAATGCGACTTCAAGCATTATGTGAGCAAATAATGAACCCAGGTTTAAACAGAAATATTGAAGCAGTATTATCGAGGATTTTGAATTGATTCAATTATAAATCAAATGAAATAATAAGACTTTCCTTGTGGACGAAAGATGATGCATTGTGATGGGGAAAATGCATCCCGCAAGTTTAGATTCGTGGTGAGTTTATCAAGTGAGGACGTCGGAAAGTGTGAAGGAAAAGAAAGCGATGTACTTGTATTAAACCAAAAAAAAGAAAAATTTTCCCAGCCCAATGATTGTCCCTCCAAAAATTATTCATAAGATGGAATGGAGTGATCCTTCAATTTTCACTCGCTCCAAATTCCAAAGAGATTTGTTGAACCGGACACTGAACCCAGAACGGTGCTCTCAAATATGATTACAAGGAAGGTATGGTCCAAAATTCTGTTTCCAAGGACAAAGACCCAATTCAAATCAGGAGGGCTTTCTCCCGAAAAAAGTAATAAAGTTTAAACTAATAATAGTAAAAGCTTTTATTATTCTAACGTTATTTGAAAACCGATTCCAATTCTGCTAGCACTTGGATTTATAAAAAGTGTTCAGGATTCGAATGAATAAACTCTATGGAAAGGACTAAGAATTAATTACCTCATTTAACGAGAACAAGCTATATCTCAATCCCTCAGTTTGAGAAACAGGAATAAAGTTTCGAGAGTTGATCCTGAAAACTTAAGAAACATAAGGTAATTTCAAGTCTCAACTGAACAGATAGGAGAATTAAAGAGTAAATCGAAACAGAGTCGCGATATTCCAAATGATCTGCGCCTGGAAATAAATTGGGAATAATACTCAGATATATATTGCTCTCAGTTTTTAACTAGAGTTGCTTTCATTACCTTATTTAATTCTTACTCTCCATTGCATTTGGAAAGAGTATAACTTGTAATACAAGAAAAGACAGCGAACTTCGTATTTCTTAACTTATTTGTTGAATTCAATTTTGGAAAATGAGCACGCACTCTTTGTAAGAATTAGAATCTAAAGAGAAAAAGAAATAAAAAATATATGTAGGAGAATAAACACCATACAACATCGCTATAATTAATGTATTTTTCTACAGTTTAAAAATTTATCAGTGTATGAAAAAAGCATTTATTGTAATCCATATTGATTCTATAATTCTCATTAAACTGTTATAATTTTATTGCAGTAGAATATTACCAAAGAAAGTTATCTTAATATTAAGGATAATGAAAAAATTTATTATAGAGTTCAAGCAATTAGGTGCTATCTTCCACTTTCAATTATAATTCTTATCGTTGTATCCTAGGTTAACCACAAACGTTGTTTGATTTAACCAACGAAAGTATTTCATTCTCTCCCCACTAAATTTCATACGATTATTCCTTAACCCAGTTAAGAATATAACAAAACATGCGAAGCATTTGACTGTGAAAGTCACACATTTGTTTGAATTTAAATGCAAAAAAAATCTTTTGTTGAAAGAACATGTGAAATTAAAAACACCCTAAGAAAAAGGAAATTTAGTCCTGTATCGAATAATTTTCCAAATACATGTTTAGTTTTGTACATGTACACAAATAGGCATTTAGACATTTGTCTCCTCTATTCGTGTACTGAAATGTAGTGTATAGCATATATAGGATATATTTTTTGTTATTTTCAATCTCACTCTTCAATATTAGAACAACGTTTAGGGAAAAGGTAGTCGTCCTCCAGCTTACATTTCATTATAGTCAATTCTTGAAAACCATTACGTAACAGTAAACGATGAGTTTTACAGACAGCAGTAATAAATTTTGATCCTCTTGGTTTGATTGCGCCATTTGCTGTGCGTATCCAGTTATTGTTGATGGAAATTTGGGAGAAAGCATTTGATTGGAACGAAGGACGTGAGGCAAAAATGTGTTAAGTGGTGTAACGTAACTGAAAAATTAAGTGACTTTACTATTCCGAGATATTGTTTTCTGGATTGTGAGAATCAGGAAGTCGAGGTGCATGTGTTTTGTGACGCTTCATTATGTGCTTATGGATCAGTGGTTTATATTCGATGCTGTGTATTTGGTGAAAATTATAGAGTATGCTTTGTAATGTCGAAGAGCAAAGTAGCGCCGTTAAAGAAACACTATCGTGATTGGAGTTAATGGCCATGTTGGTAGGTGCTATAGTTTGGAACTATCTTAAGAATATTTTCAAGAATAAAATTGGAAAAATAGTATTTTGGAGCGATTCTTCTAATGCATTACATTGGGTAAGCGGAAATGCTAAAAGATGGAAGTATTTTGATGCAATCGGGTTGTGGGGGATTCAGGAGAGATCAAATCCGAGTGATTGGAATTATTGTCCACCGGAAGATAATTCTGCAGATTTATTTACAAGAGAAGTTTCAGCTGAGAATTTGGTGTTTAACGAGAAATGGTGGTTAGGTTCAATTTGGCTTCTAAAAGGAAGTGAGATTTAACCTAAACAAATGGTCAAAGAGTCATAAGATATAGACTGTTGAAATACTAAGGGAGCAAGGGAAGGATCCTGTTAATAGTTTTGTAGTTCAGCTGGAGTTAGTGGAGCGACTGTGGAATAAATTTCAGTTTGGAGTAAGTTGCAGAGGGTTGTTGCATGATATTTAAGATTCATAAGAAATATTAGAGGGGATAATATTTCAACTCCATTATTAGAGACAGATGAATTGAGTGTGTCTCATGCTATGATAATCAAACTAGTCCAAAGAACAGAATATGCGGAAGAAATAACGAATTTTAAAAAACGGAAAATGTTAAAGAAAATAATCCTTTAATTTCATTCAATCTGTTTTTGGACAGATGTGGATTACTAAGAATTGGAGGACATTTAAGAAATGCTTACTTATCAGAGACTGTAAAACATTCTCTATTATTACCGAAAAATTACGAAGATGTTGATTAAATTTTATCAGCAAACATACAAACACGGTGGAGTGCAATTAATCAACTCTGCTCTGAAACAAAAGTATTGGATCGTTGGAACAAAAACTGCCATTCGTAAGGAAGTAAAACCCTGTGTCGTCTGTGTTAGGTTTATCTCTGAGTTTTCAAAGCAAATTATGGCAGATTTACCAGCTGCGAGAGTGAACCCAAAAAGAGCGTTTCTTAAACGGGGAGGGGGAGGAAATGTTTGGTTTTGGTTCGAAGAAGTGGGTTACGACTTTTAAAACTGAACAAAACTTTATTTAAAGATTAAAATAGGTTTGTAGCACTCCCAAGGAGGCCTACTTAACTGCTCCCATGCTACGAAACCCTTCAATTCCCTTCCCTTATTCTCTTTTTCTCCAACCTCGCGGTTGGTACTCCCAGTGCCGTGTAGAGGAGACTTCTGAATCATTGCTCGGAGGGGATGAGAACACTACAGATGGATTTTGCAGGGCAGTTCTTGATCACCCTTCGACTCGGCAGAGGAGTTAAAGCCATAAGAATTCACGTTTGTGTAATTCACGACGAAAGCCATCCATTTAGAACTGTTAAGAATTCTTAGTGCTCATACATGTATCGCGACACTAAAACGCTTTATCGCTAGCCGAGGAAAACCATATGAAATATTTGGTGACAGTGGCACCAATTTCCTCGGTGCAAAGAGTTTTTTAAGATCGTGGGAATTGGAGACAATTGGTAATTATTTGACCGACGAAGGTGTAAAATAGACTCTGAATGTTCCATCTGCACTGTATTTTGGAGGTCTATGGGTGGCAGCCATGAAATGAATGACATTTCACATAAGAAGAGTTATAGGTTCGTAGATCTTTTCTCAAGAAGTTTTCCACAAATTTGGCGGAAATTGAAGTGGTACTAAACTCTCGACCTTTAGTTGCTGCTTCTAATGACCCAAATGATCTTCTGATGGAAAGAGTTATTTATACTTGTAAATGGACTGATGACAGGATAAGAGCAGTGAACTTAAAAACTATCTCAGGTGAAATAAAGAGACAAATCTGTAAACTAGTCAGACTTCTTGTGAACGATTGATTTATTTTATTTTCCCATTTATTTTTCGTTTTGATATTTCCCTGATATAATAAAATTTGGATGTTATTGTGTTATAACTTGATATGTTTTATTTTTCAGTACTGTGCTTAGTTGTGTCTGTATTTTGATTGATGACGTGGCCATGGGGGCCCAGTATTCTACGACCCCAAAGCGGTACGACCGCAGAGTATTGTAAATAACCAGAGTGGTAAGAATGCTTGCTCCTAGAAATGGAGCTATTAACTTTGCCACAAGTAACATAAAATTTTTTGTAGATTATAAGATTATGTTTCAACGGAACCTGTTGGATCTCTGAAGGTAAAAAAAATAGTTTTCAGATTACCCAGATTTAAAAATAAGAGTATCCAACATAGAGAGAAAGAGTGGAGTAAAAATATAAAATCTTACATGCTATTTGTAAGGAGAATAATATTGAAGATTTAGTAAAAATGTTCAGAATCAATAATATTTCCAAATTACTCAGAATTTATGTGTGTGTTAAAAGATTTATATTTAACTTCATAAAGTTTATAGGAAATATGGACCATTAACGATAGAGGAATTTTCTAATTCTGGAAAACATTGGATAAAAAGTTCTTAAGATAAGGAATTTTCAGAAGAAATTATAGCTACGAAGGGTAAAAAAGAGATATGGCTCTCATCACAAATTGATTCATTCAAGTCCTTTCTCAATGTGAAAGGAGTATTGGATATAGGTGGGTGTCTACAATTTTCTAATTTGAGCTATGAACATAAGCATCTCGTTTCATGGCGAAGTTGAGATAATTTAACTGAATTGGTCATTAGAAAATGCCGCTAAAGAACTAACTGATCATACATGGCTTTCGAAAAAGACTAGTGAGTTGAGAGACTGATGTTTCGCTTTAAAGTGTAAGCAAAGAGTAAAGACCTTAATTGTAAAATGTAATCTATGTAAAAGGCTTAGAATCAAACCTGTTATTCAAGATATAGCTTATTTATCATCAAACCGTATAAAGGAAACAATTCCATTCGTAGACAGAGGCTTAGAGATTAATTGGGACCGCTTTATTATACTGAAAATTCTGAATTGAATAAATTCTAAATTTTACTTTTCTAATTTTCATTCGTCTGTTAATGTAATTTTCATTCGTCTGTGGACACGTGTCTGCTTCATCCTTCATTACATCCTTCAATAAATGTGTAAGTCGTCGTGGACAGAATAGAATGGCTTATTTCTATAATGGAAAAATCTTTCTTATGATAAATTTAATATTGAGAATTGGGGAATTCCAGCCTTATTTCGGAGAAAAGCAAATAGCTTGGAAAACAAATGCTCCCAAGGGTGTGGTGGACTGGATTTTGGAAACGACATGTTCACTCTAAGAAGCCATCTCTATAAACAATCTTTGGATAAACGTCCTTAAACTATATAGAGCTAGATCTGTTATTTTCGAAATGGAGGAAATAATCAACACTTGTCCATTAACTTATTTAGATGATGAGGTAGATTCCGTACCCCTAACTCCTGTAAATTTTTCGTTTGGAGGACGAACTTATTTTAATCAACGAAGTGTCCTTACAAGGTGATAAAAACATTTGTTATACTTAAAGAATTATATTTGACACAAGTAGCTTAAAAACTATCTTCATAAATATGGATCTGCAAATCAATCTAATCTAGTGAGGAAAAAAACCCGTGTAATAAATACAGTGTAAATAATGCACCTCATTTGATAATCGCTGTCTTCCCATAATTTTGAAGAGTTTAAATCGAAAAAAATGTCCTATTTTTAAAATAAATAAACTTGGAATGAAAATTTGCACACACACACATGTACATATAATTCCGATGACATAACAGTACTAAGGTATAACTGAAGTAGTGACGAACATAGTCCTGGGTTTGAGGACTCGGGCCTTACACGCAACAAAGTCCAACTGAGTTGAAAGTTTTCACTCACGTCTACCCCCCGCAACAGTCTTTTTTGAATATTAAATTTCCAGACTAACAAAAATTAAATAAATTTAATTTAAAATCTTTTAATGTAAAATATTATATAATTTATAAAAACGTGAGAAGTTACTTCATCTTATTCCATATATAAGTAATTAGGTATGGTTACATAATCTACCAATAATTACCTAGGTATCTTAGTTAAAAACTTCGAGAATTTACAATTAAATATTATTTTATATTTAAAAGAAATTTTTTAACTTTTCTCCAACTTTAAATAAAATTTTGATTTATAAAAATTCTTACTTATGATTATTTTCCCAGTGTTTACCTTAACTGTCATTTTTCATTTCAGTGCTGTGATTATTGCTTCCTAGTGGGTTCCAAATCATGGTTGCACAATATGGCAACTGTGTTGTAAATTGTTCTGGGAAAGCAGTCCAGAAAATTCTTTGAATACCAATAAAACTGATAAGAATAAGTTTGTGATTAGAGTTGCTTAGAACAACTTGTTTTAACTGCCATTGTATCGTATTAATTTTTCATTGTATAGTGCTTTTTTATCAACAGAAGAATAATCAATTAATTTAGTATTTGAATTTAATTTTGTAGTTGCTACAATGAAGCAAGATATTCTGTCAAATATTTATGTCATTTACACATCTTCAGAATGTGCGAAAACACATTAAATGTATGTTTGAAATTATTATTTTGTCTAGTGTGATTTATATTTAGTTTCCCTGTTAAAACTATATTGACACTCGATAATCCGGTAAATTCGATAACCCGATATGACTGTAGTACGGAGCATGCCGGATTAAAAGGAACTTTCAGTATCATTGACGGTTAGATTTAATTAATTTTGCTTTAGGTCTTAGTACACTTGTAATATGTGAAAATTGTCTTATAAACACACGATAGATATTCACAACAATACATGAATGAAAGGTATTTATTAAAGAACTGATCTCTATTGAACTTTTGAAATGATGTAAATAAAAAGGAAATAAAATATTATAAATTTAACGAAAAAATTAAATCTTTGGAAGTATTAAAAGTACAATTCTCGAATCATATGATTCATTTGGAACTTGTCGATTATATAAACCGAGTAAAATGGCGAGAAATTAAGAAAAAAAAAAAAGAATAAAACTTAATATTTTCTCTTATTTTTTTTCCATAAATCGATATCTGGTGACAAACGTGTAGATTAAATTCTTAAAAAATTGATTCCGAGAATGCGAAGGGCGTGATGAAAACAAAACAGAAATTGATAACGCTATTCATTAAGAGTGAAACATATAATTAAAAAAAAAAACTTTTTGCATTCATGATATTTGAAAATATCTATGAGAAGAAATTGCTATCCACAAATGCCAAAAGAATAAAAAAAAAGTTTTTAATTGAAATAAAATATAATTATTTTATTTTATTGATTATAATAAAAAATATCCTCAAATCGTAATAACATAATTGAAACTAAATTATTTCGTATGTCAAATAACCATAATTATCATATTTTCTTCTATTAATTCATGGAAATCCGCTACATTTGTGTGTCTGATGAGTAAAATGACTTCCTTCAAGGATTTACATTCTGCAACAGTGATCTTTCCTTTTCTGAAAGAGTTTTATCGTCTTCGGTGAACATGGATGATGTCTCATAAGGAAATTTCTCTACTTTCTCAATCACTTCTTTTTCTTGTCTTCTTACATTTGCAGAGATTTATTTCAATCACAAATGTACTTTTTGTTAATTAATGAGTGTTTGTCATAGCGTTGTCAAATATGACATTTGCACTGATCAGTTGGGAAAGCTATTGGCTCCATAGGCTCAACATTTCATTCAAAAATTCTGGCATACCGAACTCTTAATAGCCATTGCGATCATGCAAAATGTCTAACAAAATTGCTTACAGTTCTTGAGTTAAAGTTGAAAACATTAAGTATTTCAAATTAAAGGGAAAAACTAAATACTTAGAATAAATTTTTGAATATGAATTAAAAGAACGACATAAATAAATACTTAAATGACACATGGGTTCTTCATTGTATCCAATGTGGCTACTATAATTCCGTACGACAGGAGAGTGCCCATTGCACTAATGATAATGAATTTATGAATTTTGTAAATCTTCCATAGAGTCAGCGACACTTCCTCGCTGCTAATGATCAATGTCACCACGTTGAAATGTTGTGGCTTAATTCTAGTCAAAAAAATCAGAGTCTTTTTAGTAGAGAGCAATGCGTCGTTCACTAAAGATGCTGGCACAAAGATCATAACGATAAATGTCGAGAAATAGATTTCTCCAGAGAATAGAGTCAGGAAATGTTGAAAGCCTTCTATAGGAGTAAACAGCAAAGAATAATTTGCATAAAAAAGTCCAAACATGCTACTGACTACAATAGCGAATGCAGAAAAGCATAAATAATCTTCCAGAAATTTTACAGTGCGAATAATTTTCAAATAAGTATGAATTATGTGTTGGTATTTATCCCAACTTGCATTTCTTGTATACTTTTCTAATTTTATGAGAAGAAATCGCAAATAAAAGCAGACGAATCCATAATATCCAGATAAAGAAATCAGAACAAAAGACTGTGTTATTGTAACAACTGCGACGTCTATATCGAGAAATATAGAAATATATTCCTGCAGTTGGAAGGGAAAAAATGATGACTATACTATCATGTTGATCATGAACACTCGTTTCTTGGAATTAAAATGCAATAGTAGATAATACGCTGTTAATATCATCATAATGAAACAGTAAATGATTATTGATACTCTGAATTTTTGTTCCTCTTCAATGAAACCCAAGGTTCTCGAGCAATATGAAACTTTCTTGAAAAGTTGGGAGATTTTTTGGCGAGATCTAAATACGGATAAAAAAGCGGACATTTCGAATACAACAAGAACTAAGATGGCAATTGATATTCTTATTTCTGGAAATATTACAACTTCAATTACCTGCAATAAAAAGGCTAATAATAGCCAAAATTTGAAGAAATATTGTTGCAATATCCAAATGAAACGGAAGAAACCTTTTTGCTGGAAAAATCCAGGACAAGACAACGTTTCCATTCCCATTATGTTTAACAGAAACAATATTGGAAAGAAAGATTTCTCTAAGCATTTCATGTGTATATTCATGATGAAATAAATGAGAATAGATATTCGCTTCAGATATATTGTTTTGATGCAGATTTATAAATAAATTTTGTGCACTTTCCAGTAACTCGCATTCGATTTTTATTTTCCAAAGCTGTATTTGAAAAAGACAATTGAAAGTTTTCTGATACATGTAGTTATATGCCGCGTTGTTGGGGAAAAGTTTGTTTATTTAAATTCAAACAGCAACCAGACAATTCTTTTCAATAATTAAATTTGTCTTTCTTTGAAGAAAATTTTTGAATTCTTTTTCATACTTGCATTGAATAATTTCTTTGTATTAGAAGTTAGCGTGCATTAAAATTGTATAATTCCATCATTTTTGGATATGACTTATACTTTTTGACGTTGTACTTTGGCTAGCCAGCTGTATGATAATATACATATTTTCTATTTGTATGATTAGATGAAAATATAATGGAAGAAGCGATTTTCAGAGTAGAGTTGATTGATGTGTTATTTTCAGTCAAGAAATTTTAATTATGCATATTTCATTAAGGTGATTGGAAGTTTTGACAACATTGAAATAAAGTTTAAAATTTTCTTTTTACCCTACAATTGGTAATAGAGTTTGTGTTATATGAATTAGTATCAAAAGTTCTTTCATTAGATTGTTTCTATACCATATTTCTACTTTTTATTTTATACATGTAAAGAAATTAATGTAAGTTGTCACTTTTTAAAGTTGAAGGCCATTTTTGTAAGTGCGCTCACATTTGTGTTTTTTATGCTTTATATAAAATGTGTGGTCCTGAGTATGTTATTCAACTAGTAAGAGCAAAAAATACAATAAAGAGTAGTTGGAGACTTGAAAACTCTTTTTCTAGAAATAATTCTATATCGTACTTTTATTTAATTGTTTGTGCTATTATATATAGTTCATTTCTATCAGTAGTAAGCGGAGGGCTACAGGGTATGGAAGGAACGTCACACTCCCCCCGTCCCTTTGCCGCGTTGGGTTAAGGGACGATAAGGTCATCATGTGTACCTACTGTATCGATAAGGGGTCCCCCCCCCCCCGTTATCTATGGGATTGTTATTTACGAAGCGATAAGTTCGTTGTGTTGATATATAAGTCTTATACTAGTTAAATGAGATTAAATGAATATAATTGGAATAAATGAATTAAAAGTATTTTTACTCGATAATTTAAGAAGTATTTTTATTCAAGATAAATTAAAAGTTTTTTTACTCAAGTTAGAAGGAATGTTATTTTGAATAAATGATTCTCTTTTTCACGCGAAGTTGTTGGAACGGATATTATTATTTAATATATTTTTTTCGTTTGAATTAACAGAATGAATATATTTTAATCTGAATTAATTGGAAGATTTTTTTTGATTTCTTATCATAAGGTTTAGAAATCGAATATTTGCTTTGTACATTTTTTTTTTCATTTGAATGAATATATTTTGAAGGAATTAGTTGAAAACAATTTTTTTTCTTATTATTTTTTTCGTAAAGTTACTTGTACCTGATTCAGTATTAGCTAGATGATGTTTAAAACTTTTATATATGCGTACATTAAATGGTATCGAAATGATTATTATTTTTACAACTGAAAAGAAACTCTTTTTTAAAACAATGGGTTATTTATTTTATTTTTTTATTTTGTAATTTTACCTCCTTGCTTAAACATTATTAATGTATATATCTTAACATTTTAATAAAATTCAAATGAATTGACGATAAGAAACACACTTTTATATGAATAGGAAATGAAATTTAACAGCTGTTTCTTACCCATTGAGTTTAAAATGATTCTTTGAAGACCAATACAATCATGTTTAGTACGAAATTTTCGAAATATTCAGCAGGCTTATTTTTTTCTTATATGCATATATATTTTTAACTGCGTTTTCTTTGGTTCAATGAATTAATATATTCCGATTGATTTGCGTTTAGTATTAAAAACCTTAAATTATGAAATAATTACATTTGATCATCAGTAAGTTTATTGGAAAAAAATTATTTTTACCGCTAATATTTGAAAACATCAAGTTAGAATTTTTACATTTCGTTTCTAACAAATATTATTTATTATCTGAATAGGAAAACGAGTTGAACTTCTTTTGAATATGAAATTCTAGAAATATTTATTAGATTATATTCCCTGTAATGTTGTTATTATTTCAGGACAAAATAATGAACAGCTGGGATGGTTTCAGAAACAAATATTATTTAATATTCGACACGTTCCACAACACAATACAGGATTTAATACATATATAACACACAGATTGACGAACATCACTTCATTCTGCTAAACGAAGTATCTCGCCTTCCCTCGAGCTTGAGCTTTTCGTGCTTGCGCTTCTAACCTAAATGAACATGTGGCGCCATCTGGCTACAGTTTAATAGTACATGGAAGGTAGCGTTAAGTTACGGTGTTACAAGATTTATGTTTAAAATGATTTTACAACAACTTTTTTACTATGATAATTATTTAATAATTACTTCATGAATTATTTTTCTTTTAAGACACACACATAATTAGCTTTTTCGAAAACTTACTTCTTTAAAGTCTAACAATCTTGTTTAACATTCAACAAGTTTATTATTTTTTTTATTGTAACAGCTAGATCTCAAGTTAATTTTTTTTTATCTATGCATTCTTTTGTAATATCTCGTTTTAGTTAAATGAGTTAACTGAATAAATGTACATCACGTATTGTTTAGTATTAAAAAAAAGACTTTAACTTATGAAATAATTTCCAGTAAGTTTATTGAAAATATACTGTTAATATTTGAAACCAATTTAATTTAGAGTTTCTACGTTTTTTATCTCTCATTTTCTAGACTGTATTTGCTTCGAAATTCTATGAACATCTGCCTACCAATAAGTGCGGTGCCGATAGTCTGCGCCCCCTTATGTAGTGTATATTGTCAAAGAGGGATTTCATTTCTGAGTGTTATGTTGTTTTTTACTGTGGGGTTGTTCTGGTCTATTTTTTTTTGAAAATAGATGTATCTTAATACACTTTATGATTTGTTTTTATTATAATGACTTTATCAATAATTCAGTTATAGAAATGAAAAAATGCGTTAGAACGTTCTGTTTATTTATGTCATAATTGAAAATCAATATTTGCTTTTACTAACTGGAATTGTATTATTTTATATAGATTCTGTTTGAAGATGAAGATATGCCGTTTGACAGCGACAATGAAGTAAGTGAATATATCATTGAAAACTTTTTTTGTGTAAAATTTATGAGTTCTTATTTAATTTTTTTTGTACTGTTATTTAAGATTATTACTGAATGCTTTTAGGATTTCTTGGAAGCCTCTCCATTTTTTGAGAATCTGCCTTCTCATTTTGGTAATGGAATGGAGGTATTATTTTTTATCCTACATTTTTTAAAATTTAGTTTTGTTTATGTATAGTTTCTTTGTAGCTCTTGCGAGTACAGTGCATTTTTGTTAATAGGTGTTATTTTATTGTAATCAACAATATTTTTTTATAGTTGGAAGATGCTATAGTTTTAAAGGAAAGATTAAGATGCCGTAAGAATCGATTTCAGGCCGAAGAAATCATTTTTCAGGCCCGAATCGAAGAAGAAAGACTTCCTCATGATTTAAGAGGAATCATGTTATCTACGGTTGTCGACACCGTTCGAAAACTGTTCGAGCTTTTTATTGCGAGAACAACCGTAAACCCGAAGGCTACGGATGATTCGATTTTGTATTCAGGCAGAGGGCTTAGCTAGGTCGATATCTACTACCCTTATGCCTGTATCATCTCTTACGGCAGAAAAAGTACTCTCTTTTGTAAAGAAAGTTTTACAGTCCAAGTATACGATTCAGCTGGACAACGGGCTTACGGTGGATGCCATAAAGGTGAGACGAACGACCTATAGGAGTTGGCGGAAACCGTAGAGTGTCGAGCGTCAACTGAGATCGCCTCACCAAACGGTTGATATTAGCCATTCCCATGACCAAAGATAGAATGTGTTGTGCCAAGGCGGTTGTATCTGCCCTGGCACATTTGGAAAATGACAAAAAAGCCATCAATTCCCTGAAAAAATCGTAGGCGATCAGCCTTACTGAAAAGTGCAACTGATCTGCATCATTCTGCAGGTGTACCTATGGGGCCGTGCACATTCCGAGACATAGCAGTCTTCGAAAACTACTTAAATCTACAAATATTGGCGATATCGCCCGAAAATTTAATTAAAGTAATTTTTTTTTGTTTCATGCATGATTGTAAAAATTGTCACAAACATCTCATTTTTGTTTGTATTTTTATAGGTGTCTTGCAAAGGCCAATGCAGACCCCGGCGCATCAATTTATGGCTGCACGATGGGCATTACGAAGTCATCAAGTCGTTGAAGGGCATTTATGGCTCAAATTATTATTGTGAAACCTACGACAAACCTTATCAAGACTTAGAAAATCATCGATGCCCAAATGCATGCTTTGTTTGTTTGCGAACGGACTGTACGCCTGAGAAAACGCAACGGTGTCAGCATGGCGACAGACTGTGCAATTCGAAACAATGCTTTAAAATACATAAAGCAACAGAGGGTAATCAAGAATTATCGATTTGCGACTGAGTAAGTACTTTTTTTCTCCTTTTTTCTATTATTACGATTTCTTTGAATAAAATGCATTTACGAATTTTTCCACTTTTAGATATACCAGTGTTGCATGGTGATTAGACGACGTGATTGTCCGAAACACCTGCACCAGTGTGGCACCACCAAGTGTCCGTCTAGCAGAAAGTTTGTTCGATTTGATGATCATCTGTGCCATTTACCCTGCCTGGCTCCTCAAAAACAAAATGATAACATCATTTTTTTTTCGATTTCAAAACGGACCAGTCTTCAGGGGAGCACTTTGTAAATTTCGCGTTGGCACAATATGCTAAAGACGAAGGAAAAGTGTTCGATAGATACAGACCTGCTAGGACTTTTGAGAGTGGTTGCTTTCCCCACGCTACAAGGGATTAACTTCTATTGCGCACAACATGAAAGAGTTAGTTTTAATATTTTAATTTTATATTTAAGGGAAAAAAAGTCTTGAGAGTGTTGTGTCTAACAAACATTTTTTTCCAGGTTTGACAGGTATTTATATTAGCTTGGTTGCTGAAACAGGGCATATCACCGAAAGTGACACCGAATGGGTCCAAACTAATGTCCATTCGACAGCCGTCAATAAACGTTAGAGTAATCTATTCATTAAACTTTCTACCGATGGCTCTGTCAAAAATGCCAAGCTGTTTTAGTATCACGTAATTAAAGAAGGGGTATTTCCCCCATCTTTTAAATATCCGTGAAAACCAAAATCACATTGGAAAGTTGCTTGATCAATCCTTTTATTGTCCTGATTCCATGTCATCTGCCTGTAACAGTGAATTCATGTCTTAGAATGAACAACACCAAGAAGAAGTTTTTGATTTGAGACTGCTGTAAGTTGTAAATATATATGTTTTGTAAATACTTAAACATTATTTTTTATCAATAAAAAAAGTTTCAGTTTCCAAAAAATGTCTTTTTTCCTTTGTAAGAAATTACATTTTTTAATAACAAAAAAAATTATGTTACCTATTTATTTTGTATTCAAAATGTCATTTTGTACTTATTAACAAACGTTACATGTAAAAAAATTTTAGCAGTGAAAATTGTTTAAAATTTATTTTCTTCTTATTTTTTTTAAGAAAAATATTCTGCTTGAATTTTTTTCTTTTAATTAAATTATAATACATTAAAGTAATTGCATTCTGTTAAAAATTATAATTTTAAAATGTATTTTATAGGAAAAAAATGTTTTAAATATAAAATGTTTTAAAATTTATTTTTAAATATAAAATGTTTAAAGTCAGTTCTCTCCAGATAACAACTTATCTAGATGAAGCCAGAAAAAATTTGTAAGAGTCTAACCTTTTGAAACTTATAAATGCAACCAATAAAATTTAATTATGTTTTGCTGATATAGTTAAAAATACAAGAAAACTAGGAAATTGATTTACATACTTAAATGTTGAATGGATATATAAGATGTTTAAAACCATTGCACTAGCCATGATTAGCAATCCCAGATCTGAATAATAATGATTTCCAAAGAAAGTTAGATTGTCGAAAAGAACATACATGGACACGTGCTTTTTCATCCGTTTTCCTTCCATATAAGAGACATTATAAATGCGGCTTCTTCCAGCATTATGTTGGCAAATAATAAACCCAGGTTTAAACAGAAATATTGAAGCAGTATCATCGAGAATTTTGGAGAACGTTTTTTTTTTAGAGCAGTGATTCAATTATAGATCAAATGAAATATTAAGACTTTCCTTGTGGACGAAAGATGGAGTATTGTGATGGGGGAGACGCATCCCGCAAGTTCGGATTCGTGGCGAGTTTATCAAGTGAGGACGTCGGAAAGTGTGAAGGAAAAGAGAGCGATGTACTTGCATTAAACCAAAAAAAGAAAACCTTTCTCAGTCCAATGATTGTTCCCCCAAAAGATATTGATAAGATGGAATGGAGAGATCCTTCAATCCTCACTCGCTCCAAATTCCAAAAAGAATTGTTGAACCGGACACTGAACCCAGAACGGTACTCTCAAATATGATTACAAAGAAGATATGGTTCATAATTCTGTTTCCAAGGACAAAGAGCCATCGCAAATCAGGGGGGCTTTCTGCCGAAAAAAGTAATAAAGTTTAAACTAATAATAGTAAAAGCTTTTATTATTCTAACGTTATTTGAAAATCAATTCCATTTCTGCTAGTGCTTGGATTTTTTTAAAATGTGTTCATGATTCGAATGATTGAACTCTATGGAAAGGACTAAGAATTAATTATCTCTTTTGAAGAGAATAAGCTTCATCACAATCCTTCAGTTTGAAAAACAGGAATAATGTTTTGAGAGTTGATCCTGAAAACTTAAGAAATATAAGGTAAATTCAAGTCTCATCTGAAATATGAGAATATATTTGGAGATATTGAGATATGAGAATTAAAGAGTAAATCAAAACAAAGTAGCGATACTCCAATTGAAATTTGCGCCTTGAAATATATTCGAATAATACTCAGATATATGTTGCTCTGATTCTAAATAGAGTTGCTTCATTACCTTATTTAATTTTTGCTCTCCATTGTATTTGAAAAGAGTATCATTTGTAATACAAAAAAAGACAGTGAACTTTGTATATTTCTTAACCTATTTGTTGATATGAATTTCATAAAATGAGCACGCACACTTTGTAAGAAATTGAATCTAAAGAGGAAAAGAAATCACATTAAATGAAATAAAAAAAAATATAGGAGAATAAACACCTCACAACAGGGCTATAATTAATGTATTTTTCAACAGTTTAAAAATTTATCAGTGTATGAAAAAAGCATTCATTGTAATCCATATTGATTCTATAATTCTCATTAAACTGTTATAATATTATTGCAGTAGAATATTATCAACGAAAGTTATCTTAATATTACGGATAATGAAAAATTATATTATAGAGTTCAAGTAATAGGGTGTTATTTTCTACTTTAAATTATAATTCTGATCGTTGTATCCTAGTTTGTATTGTATCCTAAGCAAATGTTGTTTGATTTAACCAACGAAAGTATTTCATTAACTCACACATTTGATAGATGTGAGTAACTGAATAAAATGTCACATTAAACCTTTTACTAAGATTCAAAAATTTCAATCATGTACCCATGTATAAATATTAGTGCTATTCTGCTTTGATGGTGGGTAGATCCAAAAACATAAATTTTTGTTATTTTATAGCAAATACAAGTTGTGTGTGCGTAATTTTAGTTTAAAAAATTAAATGTTTTTGCTTTGGCGTGGTGTGGAAGTTAGGAAGGGTTATGTCATCTTCGTCACTTGACTGCTGAGGTATCGTGCTCGTCACTTGACCGAAGTTAAAAATTACAAGGTCCATCACCAATAGCACTCTTGTTGCTTCTAAGGTGACATTAATAAAATCAAACCATAGTCCCTGCGTTCTGATATTAAATCCGGTATTATTTCTTTTTAAATCCAGATTTTTTAACCGAAGTTCAATCATCCAATCTCATTTTCAGAGAAGTGAGGAGACTATGTTATACAAACAGATAAACTGGTCATTCATTATATTTCCTACTCTAAATTATTATCAATAATCTTGAGAGTCATATTTTTCTCTAATGCATCAATGAAGTCCTTATCTTTTTATTTCGTCATTGTCACTTTATGGGAAGAAATTAATGAAGAGGGCGAAAGAGTGCACTTTTTACCTTTTCCCAAAGTTTAATCTAATTGTACGGTAAAAACATTTCAAATTATTTTGAAGAGAGTAAGAGTAATCAAAGTAACATTCGAATCTCAAAATAATACTGTTAAACGACGAAGTTAAGATATTCAAAATGTAAATATTCCTTTTTTTAATACCATAAGACAAGTCATTGGTAGCTCCCTCATCAAAAAAAAAGTGGAGAAAATGTATTTAAGGCAATTTACTTTCTAGGGCTGCCAGTTCTTAAGTTCTGCTATACACCATTGAGCTTACAAATAATTATATTGTTCTAAAAATTATAATCCAATTCTTTGCATCGAAAAAATCGCAATATATCAAACATCTTTTTTGGTGATTCTAAAACTTTCTTTATTGTTTTGGACATTTATTTCTTTATTGTTCTAGGAAAGTGCCTGAAGTAACTTACAGAAATTTATGATTATAGACATTGTAGCTTATCTGATAAACAAGGATATGCGAAACTCCAACTAGTTAACTTTACTAGATATTCAAAAGCGTTTTATTTCCTCATCAATTTAAATGAAAAATGTTAAAACAAACAATAATTTATGTGTATTGTTTGAATTTATGATTACATTACTTTGACAATTTTAAGTAATTTTCGTTATCTAAGAGGGAAATATGTTTACCTACTTTAGGAAGCCTTTAAACATGAAAATGTATAAATCTTTTGTGTGGAATAAAGCACAATAAAACATCTAAAATTCCTATCTATGTTAATTAATCGCTGGTCTTGAGAAATCTGAGTTACGGCAAACAATTATTGTAACCTATATTTGTCTGATTTCCGCCTTCATTGGGTAATCTAAAATTTACAAATTTAATTTATTAGAATATATAAACTGTTTATTAGGTGAAATAAAATGAAATAGCCAGCAATTCGTTGTAACATCTTTCGAACGCTCCTTTTAATAGTGTACAGAATATGGCACTTTCACTCTTCGTTGCTGTTCTTCTCGGTATAGTTCTTGTTCTAATCAGACATTCCATGTGGAGAAAAAAATATTGTCAGAGCTTGCCTGGAATTGAACCAGGGCTCTTCAATATTCCTGGAGACTTGACGAAAATCTTCATGCGGGCCGCATCAAATGATGATCTTCCCTTGCTTCACCGTAAGTATTCGAATTCATAAAATGATGCAGAAATTATCTTATGATCTCATTAACTAAAAAAAGCATGTGTAAAGTCATATACTATCTTTTTCTAGAGTATTTAACTAAAAAAAGATAAATAATGAAAAAGGATATTTTTCAATATTGATATTAAAGTGTTTCTAGATTTTTTTCGCTCTGTGAAGATGAAAAAAGGGCACGCAATCGATTTCTACTTCTCATTTAATTGTATCAAAAAAGAAATGCATCTATGATTTGGTTGACATAAACACCTTTTGAATTCTTTCAAACCAAAAAGTTCCTTAACTATATTTAAAATTTCCTTATTTTTTATACAGATCAGAAGCAGAAACCAAAGTAAACTTTTCTTTAGTAAAGCATTTAATTCTTTCTGAAAACTTCAAGAGAGCCTTTTACAATTTATCCAAATTCTAATAATACAAAATGTTACAAGTTTCATTTGTATTCTGATTAATTACTATGCAGAGTTATTTTCTCATTTTTATTTTGTTCAATTATCTGTTATTATTTTCCTTATTTATTTATGTAGATATTATTTACTTCTTTTAAAATATATTTATTTTTGTATATCATTATCTTTTATTTTTGTTATGAATGTTATTTTTATAAGTTATTTATTGCGTACATTTTTCGCATTTTTTGCTTTATGAACTTCAGATACTTGATATAATGTTGATTTTTTAATATAAGTTAACATTCTAAACAATCGATTATAAAACACAGAGCATATAATTGGAGCCTATTTACGCATTATCTCAAAAATAAAAATTCAGTTATTTATTTTGCAGTTTTTTTTCTTTCACGTGTTCAATGTGGGAAACACACATCCCCATAAAACCTATGTTCAATGTTATCTATATTAAATATATCGTTGCAATCAATCTTTTTGAAAAGGTGAAACATTAGAAAAAAGTACGTAAAACAGGTTTGAGTGAATTGTAAATCATCTTTATTTAAATGTCCAGAATGCAGCAAGTTTCAAATAAATGAAATATTGCTTCAAACATAAATATTAGCTATATGTACTGTATTGAAGCATTAAAATTAAACACTGGATTGAGAGAAATATTTAACTTGTATCGTGTCATAAATTTATATTTCACGAAAGGAAAACATACGTTAGCCGTTTAAGATTAAAATAAAGAAACTTTAGTGCAGAAACAGCAAATTTTAATGCTATGCGTAAAAATGCTTGCAGAACATCTACTTCAAATTATGGTACTTGTACCATAGGAGCACATGAAATGAGATTTTTATTATCTCTGCAAATAACAACAGGAAAACATTTATTTCATAAATTTACCTTTCCAAGACAAACGTCGCATTTTGAGGATACGTTAAGTTTTTTTTTTAAAGTAATCATGAGGAAAGATATTATATGTTATGTCTTATAATATAGATATTTTTCTGCAGAAAAAAAATTCTAAGTTATTTTTCAATTATTATTTACAGTTTCCTTTATTGATAATCATCTAAAAATATATTAATTATATGAATTGCAGCTCTACACAGGCGTTTTAGATGCATGAACAAATGAGATTTGAATAAATCTCTAAGCGAATAAAATGAATGCCTCCACTACTGATAGCTATCTTTTTAAGGATATTTTGAAACTAGTGGGCAAAAATTTAAAGTATGACATTTTCTATTACCCTTTAAATTTTTGCCCATTATTTTCGAAACACCCTATAAGCCATTTGAGTAATGAATCATGGGCAGACTTCAAGACGCCGTACAGTATAATCAATGGCCTTTTCTTGTATACTATACGGTGCCATGTCTTCTGAAACCATGGTTGAAATGACGATGTGTAAAAAAAATCGCACATTATGCTTTTCATTACAGTGTCTTATTGCACTTCACTGTATTTGTGTGGTTTCCGTCTATGCATTTATGGTGAAAATTGCTTGTTTAGATGTTTTCTATCACCTTTTAAATTTTTTGCCCATGAGTTTCGAAACTCTCAGTATAATATTCAAATGAAATGTTATATTTTGGGATGCATTCAAGTTTCTTCTTAACAGTGAAGCAGAAAGATTAGGAGATATGTTTAAAAATATCTGACAAAGTTAACAAAAAAAAAAATTTCAGTTACTAAAATGTTTCTTCGAAATTTATTGAGGAACACCTTTTAAAACAGATTAAAATAATTTCAGTACTTAAGTGAATGTAATTTGTTAAGTACAATATTGATAAAATAGAAAATGTCATAAATACGCATATAATAGCAATTTTATTATTTATTATTTTATCTGAAACAATTATGTTAATAGTGTATGTTACAATTGTTTATTTCTCATCAACAAGTTGAATGTGTTCATAATTAAACTTTTCCTAACGGAATGAATACATTTTTATGAGCCAGTATTATTATATTTAAATATTTTTATAACATTAAAATTTAATTTAATTTTTTAACTTTTTTAATTATAAAGGCATGGTCGTTTAAACTTGGAATCAGTTAGGAATTTTAGCCATGTGACGGCTGTCAATCATTATATGGCTATATATATATATATATATATCTGTAATCTACAAAACTAACAGAATTTCAAGCTGAATAATTCTTTAACCTTAAGTTCTCATCCTTTACCTGCCTTCATTTTCCATTCCTAGCATATCATTTATATAATATTACATCTCAATCAATTCACTTCTATATCTTTGTATAATTTACCTAATCAAGTTTTATTTTGGTTGGAAAGAAATTGTAATTTAAGTAATTCGTATTGATAAAAGTCCCCAAGGTTTGTGAAGAGAAAATCGCTAATTGCCCAAATATCATTGTCCGAAATCATCAATTATTTATTATTTTGTTATGTAAAATTTATGTATTCTTTAGATTTCTCACTTTTTTAGATTTTGGACAGTTTCTGAAAGAGCGAAATGAACTCTTTCAACAACAACAGCTATTTTACTTTTGGGAATTTTACAAGCCACACATATTTTTGGTCAAAGCAGAAGCTGTTAAGGTTTGTAATTGATGCATTTGAAATTTAATAGTTAAGAAATACATAATAATTGGTCCAAAGATGAAATTAATTCATTGTCATTACGGAATTGTCTATCAATTTATATATCATTTCACAATGTTCCAAAATTTGGAAGTTAAAATATATATTTATTTAAATCAAACATTCGCCACAAGAGAAAACTCTTAATGACTTTTACAGTCCTCATTGCCAATTGCTAAATTTGATAAAAACGTAAAACGGTCTAAATATTTATTAATAATAGATTTGTTAATTCATTTAATAAGCATAATTAATTTCGGGAAAAAAATCTCTTGGTGGAAATAATTGTTTCGCAGAAATAACTTTGCAGGGGTCTAATTAATCAACCTACCCAAATTTGTTCGTATAGGAGCCAAATACACACTATAATATTAAACGCAACGGATCAAGGAGTTATCTGAATGAGAAAAAAAATTGGTGGATGTTTTGTACATGTATTAAACACGAATTGTTAACAGTATCATAGAAAGTTAAAATTTTATTTGAGAAGCACAGTTACAGAAGTTATAATAATAATAATGCACTACTAGAAATGGGTATTCAAAATCGAGTACAAAGTACTCACTTTTGAATACTTCACATACTTAAAATAGCTCCGATCTCAACGTATTCAAATTTAATATTCTCACGTACTAATTTTTAGTGTCAGTTACGTACTCAAAATGGAAGCTTCACGTACTCAAAATGGAAGCTTCACGTACTCATTTTTAGTTACAGGAAAGTACTCAAAATGGAAACTTCACATGCTCGTTTTTGAAGATATTTGTGTATCAAATATGAGTGCAGAATAGAAAAATGATTATATTATGTATTCATTTTTGAATCTGTTACTGTATCAAGTATAAGATGAAACAACAAAAAAAGTATGTAACGTATTCATTTTTGAAGCTGTTACTGTATCGAATACGAGAATGAAACAACAAAATGAGTATTCATTTTTAAAGCTGTCACTGCATCAAATAAGAGTTTGAAACAATAAAGTGAGTACATATTGCATTAATTTTCAATACTGTTGTTGTATCGAATATGAATGCTAAATATAAAAATATATATCAACTTAAACTTTAAATTGATATATAAATTTTCAAAGAAATGCTCCTTTAAGAGCACTTAAAAAAGTGCTCTTATAGTTGCAAATTTCATTTTCTTCCCCTTACATATTATTTAACATTCACTTTATAAAGTTTTTACCAAAAACTTCGAATCAAAATTCTTGCATTTACTGTGTGTAACAAAACTGTCACTTTTAGGAAGACAAATGCAACTGTTATGTGATCATAAACAGTATTTTGAAATTTCTTTAATTAACGAAAATAGATCCTATTCAAGAGTTAAATTCTTTTCATAATAAACGTGTAAGAAATCTGAGCTATTAGTTTCAAAAGCAATTCAATTAATTAAGAATTATATTTATGCTTCTTGAAGCAATATATAGTTTTATTAGAATCTTATATACATGTAGAAAATTGAATATTATTTAAAGTTCAGTCTTTTAATAATAAGTTATTGCAAATATCTTGGAAACATTAGGATGAATATTAGATTCTACTCAGAAAAAATTTAGTGTACAACATTTATTTTCAATGCCCCCTTCTTTATATAACATATAAAAATATATATGCATTTCTTTTTCAATTAACATGATAACAATGCTAATACCTATAATTAATGATTCAATGTAAATAGAAAAGAGTAAAACAAATCAAATCATATATATGAAAAATTTATTCTGATTATCAAACACATACATATCGGACATATAAAAAATAAAATATTCATAATTTTGATGTAAAAATATGGAAATAAAATGTAATTTTTAACTCCTACTGATTCAGGCATGTTGTTTTAAAAATTACTAATAAACATTGCTATCTAATCCATATTATAGTCCAACTCCATCCCCATTTGTACAACATAGCTTATGTTTTAATGTAACGTACAATAAGGTATCATTTAAAATATAGGAAGTTCTAATATGTAAAGGTATATAATTGAACTTTAAGTATTGTATCAAGATTTTTTACTTCTTTCAAATCAGTATTTCGTGAAGTTACTAAACATGAGTGAAAATGCTTTTCAAACAGTGATGTTTCAAACATATAATGTGTGCATCAATATTACGTAGAAACAATTCTTTAATTTTTCCAAAGAGAGGCAAGTCATCTACACAACCAATTATTACAGTCATATTTTTAGAATATACTGTACCATTTAGTATAAACTATTACATGTAAGAATTTCTGCTTGGTCTGTTAAACCATCTAATCTATATTGCTGTTCTTGCTACTTTGAATTAAATCACAAACTTGGATATGCATAGATCCCTCAACATTTTTATACAAGAAATTCTTAAGTTTTTTTTAATAAACACATGTGCCATTTTTAATTGGTGTTAGTGAATTAAAATTTAGATATAGCTTGTCTTCTTATGATTATAAAAAATATCAATATAACAAGATTTTGTTTTAGAAATGTCACAAGTGTTTTCAATTAAAGCAAAGCAGTAAGATCATATAAAAGCATAGCTTTTCTACATTACGTATTATACAATAAGATAAATCTAGTTTAAACAATGTTAATCAGCTCATAATTAAAACAAAATATCTATTATGCATTAGTTTGTAAGTACATTTAATTTTTATATATAATGTCGCATCTTGAAGAGAAATTTTGGAATATTGAGTAATAAAAAGTATTGAAATTGTTTAATTTTACCAATTGATTTTGTTCATTTTGTAATTTCTGATCTAAAAAAAGTATTATAAAATTTACATAAAATTACTTTCATAGAAAGATTAATTCCCAACAACTGTTTATTTTGTAAACTAGCCTATTTCAAGACATACATGCTATTTTAAAATTGAATATAAAAATAAAACTGAAATTATTCTAAATTTAAAAACATTACCTTTAATATTTGTCCATAAAAAAGTGCTTTTGAGGCTCCCTACCCCCTCAATGCTCATCAGAATCATTATCTATCGGGGAGTGATTTGGCCGGCTAGGGAAGTGTTGGAGAAGCACTACAACAAGCATTAAAAAGGCGTATCGAGTGCAGCTGATTATTATCCTATTCAAATCTAAGACAAGAAATCCGTAAAGAGAGGTTAACACAACGGGATATAGAATCTAGTTAACGTATTGCCTGATATAAGGCAGTGTGACAACCAAATAAAATTCGCAAAAAAATGTAATTGACCTCTATACCATAACTCCTGGTTATCGTGAGAGCAGAATCGGATTGAGTATCCCACCGCTATTCTGGACGTCTCAAGATATATCTTTGCTGGTAATCGGGCTTATTTCGAAGCGAGACTCATCGCTGAAACATTCTTCTCCAGTCTGAGAGATTTTAGATCAAAAAGCGCCTGGCACCTCGGCAGACATACTCGAAGATCAGCAACAGAGAGAGCCAATCGGAGTATATATTCACGTATTAATTTTTTTTTTCGAACCGAATCGTAAACATCGAATCATTCACTTAAGCTAACCGAAAAAAAATATTCTGTAGTCAAAAAAATGGCGAAACTTATCATAGCTAAATATGCACGACAAAAAATAATTATCATGTTTAAGAATCTACTTATATTCAGATTTACAAAAAAGGATTTTCGTTAAATGCAGACTGAGTGATTTTTCTATAGCGTTCATTTGTTTTCAAATATTAATCCCATTTCATCATTTACTCGTTAGTATTTTTGAAATAGAAGTTAAAGTAGAAAAATAGGAGTTATTTCTCATATAGAAATGAAAATAGAAAAAATGTAAAAACTCTTGATCGAGTAGTTTATCACTAGAGATTACATGTTCTCTAAAATTAATAAATCCCTTTGCCTACAGCAACTGCTATCGAAAGGAAATGGAGCGAATGAAAAGAGTTGGCATTATGAATTCATGAAACCATTTGCTGGTACAGGACTTATCACCAGGTCGTATGACATTCAATATCAACATTTTGTATCAGCTAAGGAGTTTAATTTAGATTTTGCATCGATTCGCGCAAGGTTCTTACAAGAAATGCACTTAGGACTAATAGAAACTTCGACTAAAATGTGATCAATATTAGAGATTAAATCCTCTTTCAAGTTTGTTATTGCTAACAATCTAGATTGACTCTATTTCTAAATTGTAAAATCTATTTCTATTGCATAGTATTTGCCTTTTAAGGATGGGACTAAAAAAACAATTTTTAAAAATGATTTTTCTTGATTCAAATGGTAATTACTATTAAAAGAGCTCTGCCTTCAAATGTTTATTCTTACTGACTTTTAATACTTTGCAAATTTTTTAATTATTTATAATTAAAACATGTTTCTGTTACACATAAACCATTCATTGATAAACTAATATTCCATTCATCAGCATATGCTTTAGAAAAACAAATTCTGATTGACGAAATTTCTTTTTCTTTCGGATCAGAATTTTTTTTTATAATAATAATAAATAACGAACTGAAAACTTTAAACTGAGAATTATCGTTAGTTTTCCATATATAAAAATAAATGAAATAAAAGTGGTAAGTAAAATTCGTACAATAAACAAATAACAAACTACATAAGAAAATTTATTCACGGAAAAATCTAAATAAAAGAATTTTGTTATGTCAAGTACCATCTTTTACTTACAAAAGGGACATACAGATGCTGATTCTTTGGTTTAAAATAATTAATTCTATACCAACTATTTAACAGTAAACCATCAAAAATTCAAATATTGTGAAGAAAAACAAGTATACTCTGCAACTATAGAAGTGCACAACCAGTGGCAGAATTTTTCAAGCTTCACCACGCAGGACAGTTCAATGATTTCTGAGCATCTGTCCGCCTATTAGAACATGGCGATTCGAGGGATCTAACTTTCTTGAAGTTTTGCTTAATCAAGAAAACCAAGACTTGTCAAGATTTTCAAACAAGCATTTGGTGCCAAATTAGGTCGCCATGGTGCCATAAATATCCCCTAGTCGTCGGAAATATCGCCAAGTTCGAGTTATTGCAACACTGTAGCCTTCTTCGAAGACTGCACATTCCGGGAAGTTTCTTCAGGAAAATGTTGAGGGTGCATCTCTATAGCATGGAGATAGTTTGTCATTATGTAAGGCTTTCGGCTTTTTGGCTAGCAACTTACGAATTCTTAGGACATCATTCGGCTTCTGAATAACGGTGCATATGCCTTCCCAATGTACTTGAAGCTTTGGACTAAATCCTGTGCGTCAGATAGAGTTGTAAAATCAAACTAATTTTCCTTCTTTGTAGCACTACTCCTTCGATCTGGTATCGTAGCAGGTCTTCATTCGGTCACTCATTTGATTGATCTTTTCTCGCGTGAATTGAAGTTTTTCTTCTAATGACGGAAGAGGACCAATGATCTCAAGGTGAACTTCATCGAATCTCTTGCAGACGGGAAGGTATTGTCCTATAGGTGCGAGAATGTGTCTATGTACCTTACACAATTGATATTGCAAACAAGTCTGATCCCATTTTCTACAATCCTTTTTGACTGATGGCCAAATAAATTTCTTTGCAACAACTACCGCTGTGGTAGAAATGTCAGGGTGAAATAAATGATGAATACAATCAAAAACCATTTTACGGTAGGATAATGGAATGCATAGTCTAGAATATACGATCGAAATGTCACAAAAGATTTATTCTTTTGATCCAATTACTGGAAGCTTCTCGAGTCAGGTTTGTATTTGAAGAAATTAGCTTTTTCAGCTCATCGTAATTAGTTTGTTCTTGGACAATTTTAACATAATCCAAGGTCTCAGGAACTTGAAATTCTTCGAGTCTAAACATTGTATCAGCGATAAAGTTGTTTTTCCCGAAATATGCTGAATATCCTAAGTAGACTTGAGAACGAAATCGAGGTGACGTAACTGACGAGGTGATACTTTGTTTGGGTTTTGATGTGAAGCATATATCAAGGGACGATAGTCTGCGAACAAGGTGAATTTTCGTTCTTCTAAATGGTACCGGAAATGTTTTATTATAGAATAGGCAGCAAGCAATTCTCTATCCTAAGTATTGTATTGAGTTTGTGTTGGTGTGAAACGTCTGGAGAAAAAACTCAGAGGTTTCCACACATTGCTTACTTTTTGTTGAATTACACTGCCTATAGCAGTACCAGATGCGTCAATCAAAACAACTAGCAGCAAATGTGTTAGAGATGACAAATGCTAACTGCTAAGCAAATTTGTCGCTTGGTGAACTCTAAAGCTCTTATCGATTCCTCAGACCATTTCATTTTATTTTTGACATTTCTTTATGATCCTTTCATATAGTCGTTCAAAACTGCTAGATGTTTAGCTGCGTTTGTTATATAACGTTGGTAATAGTTGATTTTTCCCAGAAATGTTCTCAAGTCTTGTACTGTTGTTGGTCCAGAAAATTCTTTGATAATTTTAATTGGCTCTGCAGTTCGTTTGATTCCTGAAGTGTTAATTTTATGTTCGAGGCAAATAACTACAGGTAGATCAAACATGCATTTTTCTGTGCTAAAAATTAAACCGGTATCTTTCAGTCTTTCGATAACTCGACGTAAATGAGAGAGACATGTTCATCGCTATTGGGGGAGGCTATCAACAAGTCATAATTATAGACGAAGCAAAAGTCTAGTCCATGTAAAATGAAGTGCAAAAAACGCTGAAACCTTTGATCTCCATTTATTAATCCATATGACATCCTTAAGAATTCGAATAGCCCAAAAGGTGTTGTAATGGCTATTTCTCATTATCATCTCGCACCATTAGAATTTGGTTGTAGGCTTTGACAAGGTCAAACGTAGAAAATTCCTTTGCATAAATACAAATTATAAGAAAATTCTTGTACATTTGCAATGCCGTGTCGATCAGGTTGAGTAATTGCATTTAAACCTCTGTAGTCACCACATGGTCTCCATCTGCCTGTCTTTTTAGAGACGAGATGAAGGAGACTCGCCCAACTGCTTTTTGATGTTTGACATACTCCTTGTAGCATATAATCAAACTCTTTACGAACTAATTCTAATTTGCCTGCAGTGAGACGACGTGTTTTGGCAGCTATAGGTGGACCTTTCGTAACAATATGATGAGTTACAGGATGAAGGAATGTTTTCACCTGAGTTTTTTGGATTGTTAAGCATTTCAACTAATCAAGCAGTGATTTAATTTATAGATTGTTGATATTGTTGTCAGTCTTTATAAGGGTCGACTGAAGATTCTATCTATTGAACCCAGAGAAATCATAGGATCAACAAGAAGTTTTAGTTTGATAAAAAATAGCTTGGTCTCATCAGATAACATGGAAGTCCAAAGAAATCTGCGGTGTAAGCCTAGTCTAGTTATAAATGTTCTGAAAAATATGTATTTATTTTAGAAGAAATAGCAGCATATTGAGAAAAGTTTTGAATGGGCTTCATATATTTAATTCTAGAAGAAAGAGGTAATACAGACTTTTTAACACATTCCATGGCAATAAAAGGAAAAGAATGTTTGAAAGGATTTCAAATGCTTTTTCTTTCAATTTTCCAGATTTTTTTTTCCAAATTAGGCTTTTAATTCGTATAATTTGTCTTCCATATTGTTTTGTATTTTTCAAAAGTTGTCTTCTATCTCGGATATAAATTCGACTTATTTGGTTTTAATTCGTAGTTGGAAAGTCTCAAACGTTTACCTTGTCTTTTAGAGTTTTGCTTTCAATTCCTCTTGTCCGGCTTTCGAGTCTATCATCACAGTATCACTAATTTTTTGATTTTTTATCTCGTCTTATGTGGTTTTCAATTCTTCTTGGACAGCTTTAATTTCCTATTTTATTTTTTAATTAAGTTTTAATTAAGTCCTTACAAGTTGAAAGTTGACCCTCCTATGTATTTTCATGAAAAGGATTAATTGGCATTCATTCTGGAATCCCACTTCTGACACCAAATGTTACTCCGATTTTCTTCTTTTCTTACAAAAGCAGGCGCAAATGATAAAGTAGAGATAAATAGTTTAATTCACAACCAACTATATACAATAAGCCATCACAAATTCAAATTCGTGAGAGATACATTTATATATTTAATAAAAGGAAAGTAGAAACAAAAGTAGAATACACCAAGCTTTAATGCGCTGGATAGCTTAAGCAACTCTGAATTGATTCCATAACAGTTATCCATCCTCTACAGTTTGGCGAGGCGAAAATGGGAACTTTCTAGAAGTTGTCCCGTATCTCGAGAGCCAAACCTCGCCGAGTAAAGAAATTTCTTCAAACACATATTTGGAGACAATTTTGGTCATGAAGTTACCAGAAATGTCGCCAATCCCCAAATCGGTTCAACAACATATTAGATAACCATATTTTTAATTTTAAGACATGTTATTGTAAAACACGTGAAATGGAAGAGAAAAAAAATTGATTTAATTTTTAAAGGGAGAATGTGCATGTATGCGAGTGTAACTGAGTTTCAATAAAACTAAACTAAAAAATTATATTTTGTATACTGAGAGGAATAATCAAAAATGTTGTTATTCAACAATAATATTAATTCTCTCTGTTTTCTTTTATCAAGAAACAGAGAGAATTAATATTATTATTTATTATTTATTAATTAATATTATTTAATAATATATTTGTTTGGATCAATGCATTTTTAAGATGTATTTCTTAAAACTCCATTTTGTAGTTCCGTGGATAAATGGAAACCCAGAAGAAAACTTTTGACACCTTGTTTTCATGCTGACATACTGAGAGGGTTTTTGACAGTTTTCAACGAACGTTCTCAGGAACTTGTGGAACATCTTCGGAAAGAAACGAAAGAAGAATTTACATACATTAGCACTCCCGTTACTCTCACTACTCTGGACATAATATATGGTATGCTCAAAGTGAGAATTTTTAACAAAAAAGATTAAAAAAAAAAAAAAAAAAAATGGAGGCTGTGCACCGAGACTTTTTTAAACAGTAAAAAAAATTGTAATAATCTAAGATAAGATATAAGTAAAGCACATAATTCGTTAACTTTAGCTTCAAATGTTTAAAAATATATAACATAAAACTTAAACAATCGCTTGCATAGTGTCACTTGATAGCAGGAATGTAAGAGTTGTTTAATTTTCCATCTCTCTCTCTCTATATAATAGTTTTCACAGAATAAACACACGGATACATTTTTAATAATATATTATTACAGATAATTCAATGAAATATTCCTTTCGCTTTACTTGTCTCAATATAGAACAAATGCTTTTTCTCAGTCATCTCATAACCATTGAAATGCCAGATACTTAAGCTCCCTACATTCCTTTAGATTTTGTCTAATTTTTTTAAAATTTACTTTCTATGTCTGTAAGTGGGAATATGTAGACGCATATGTTTCTTGTATATGGGTAAGCTTAAGCATATGTAAATGTATAAATATGTTGTATGAGAGTGGGAAACTTTAAGTATGTATGCATGTATCATTACATCAACTGCATTTGTAGTTAAATATAAAAGAATATGGGTTACTGATATTGACTTTGTTCAAATTATGTTCATACAGATGAAGTAACACATTACATTCATACAGAATGTAACTGCATAATTTCAATGTGAATATAAATATTTATAATGCAATATTATTTATTTTTTTCACGACATCCTTTTAAAGTGATTGAAGACAAGCGTGCACTATCACTTAGATCCGTTTTAAACACAAATACAAGTATATACAAGTGGCACACAATATTATATAAACTCTTTGAAGCTGCATTCGTAATTTTTCGAAAATCACGCTGGTCTTCCATGAGTATTATGGTCGACTACAATTGGAAATTTAATAATGCTAATATATCTGTCACATAAGTTATTGAAATCTTATACCATTCTTCTTGTAAAATATTTCCCGATTCTTCCAGTCGTGAAGGCGGAAGAAATCGCTCTCTCACTTGCATCTCAATATATTCCCATAAGGTTACTGCTGGGAGCCTATTTTCTCTTCCTCCTCATGAAATCGAGGAGGAACGGAAAATAGGCATCACTAATTACTATCAGGTTAATAATTACTATCAGGTTAGAGTGCCTACACCATTCGATCCACGTGATCCTGGAGCATGCTGAAATAATTTTGAGCTCATTTCCGAACTTTCAAAAATACCTAATTCTCTGAATCATCCCAATAAATAGAACTTGGTATCTTCAAGACTTCGAATGCGTTTGTGGGAAATCTTCACAACTGACATAAGGCGGGAAGAGAAATGAAAGAAAAAATTAATTAATTACAGTCAATAACACTATAAATTTGGTACTCTCTTTATCCTACTTTATAACAATTTTAGGAATGAAAACAGAAATGAGAGTTTCACATTTTGAAAATGGGCATAAAAGTTTAATCTGAGGAAATCCTGATGAACTAGTGCCTCTACCAGATCAATATAAAGCATTCTGTTATTTGCCTTAGGGGAGGGGTGAACTTAGAAATCCATGCATAAAAGATTTATTTTCTGTTTCCAATTTTCACGTTTAGGAAAAAAAACTATTCTTTTTTTATACCTGACAAAAATTTTAGTCACAGTTACTTATGCTGCACCCACACATTAGGCTATTTTAGACACAGACGCACCTACTAGGCGATCGTCAATAATCGTGATTTTATGCAGATCACAGGGATCTGACATTTAAAATAATATTACACAGCTGATGTGCTACTTGTATCATTTCGAAACTTATCAGACAATATACTTCCAGCCCTTTTCGTATGAATGACAATCAGTGAAACCTACATCACACAAAGTGTTTGCATTGGAGCTTCTTTCTTTCTTGTTCTTTAGTAGAAGTTTCCAACATTTGATATATATCATTTGTATTTTCAGAAGCATATAACCATAAGTTTAAATATAGTTCCAAAGTTGAGAAATAAAATATTTCTGCCTTCTAGCAATAATAGCATATTTTAAAATTCCATACGGATTCAGAGAAATATATTTGCACCCCACTTTCTTTATTTTATTAAATTTTGGATCCAAAAAATATTGTAAAACGATCAGGTACAATTCCTCTAAGTAGATTCTTTTAAAATGTATGTTTTATGCAATAGTTTTCAGGTTTTATCATTCATCTTACTTTCATGTTAATTGATAGAAGGTGTTTTGTGTATATCCTTGTTTTTGTATAATTATACTAATGACTACAAAGTGGGCTTGAATGGTACGTAATATATTGATTGATTAACTGTTAAGTGTTACTAATTTATACTTAATATCCTACTATAGTGTTTATAATAGTTCTTTTTCCCTTTAAATTCTTAACGCAGAAATGTTCTTAAATTATATCATGGATATTTATCCAAAATTGTGTTAGATTATTGCCTTTTTGCTTAGTTTATTGTTAGATTAATGTCTTTTTTGCTTAGTTTATTGTTAGATTAATGTCTTTTATACATTGAACAATTATTTATTTATTTATTTAATACATAATTTAGCATAAAATAGTTTACTTAATTGATGAGTCGGGTCTATAGTAATAAGAAGAAATACTAATGACGTAATTGTTCAATATGAGTTTTAATTCAAGCATTCTTTTACATGCAATGTCAGGTTTAAGTTAATTTAAGGCTTTTCATATGTTTCTAAAGCTCCTCCTTTCGGTCACTTTTTCCCAATTCATCTTGTTTATTTAGTGCAATATTTCATTAATTTTTGAAAAGATATTCTAATTTGGGGTATGTTTATATTTATAAATGATATTCCATTATATTTAATTTATCGATACGCATTCTTTTACTTTAAAAAATTTAATAGTTCCTGAAAATTTTCTTAGAAAAGAATTTAATTGCATACAATTTTTGCAGGAACTATGCTTGGTACTTCGGTGGAAGCTCTAAAGAATAACAATGAGCAATACATCATTTCCATGAAAAAGTATGTATTAAAAAGTGACTTAAAAATAATTTATACAACAATAATCTTAAAAAACCAACATGGTACTGTTTTTTAGACACAAAAGTAATATATCAGAAAGATAAGTGTCGTTGATCTCTTTTATAAAATCCAAAGTGTGTACATAGTTAAAATGAGTTCTTTCGCCCTCTGTTATACAACCAAAATTCCACAGTACTTTGTTTAAGGATGCTTAAAATCTCATTTAAAAAGATGCTTGATTTCTGATAACATTTATAGTTCCATGTCAAGGAAAAGATCCCCCCCCCAATTGAAGCTCAAAATTTTAAAATTTAATTAGAAGCATGAAATCGATAAAAAAAATGGCCTTTTTACTTCGAATCAAAAATAAGCAATTTTGTAGTAAGTAATATGAAGAGGGAAAAAAAGTGGAAAAGGTACATAGAAGATGGAAGAAGCAATTTAAATTTCACTTACTGAGTGAGAACTCATATTATAAATGATTAATTAACTGTTTTTTAACGTCACGCTTAAGAGAGTAAGCGAGCATTTGGCACATGATTTTAGGCCATGAGGAAATGAAGGAGGGGGGGAGATCCTGCATGCGTTGTGGCAGTTTTAGGTATCGTTACCGAGAGTTTTAGGTGTCGTTACGTTATCTAGGATGACACTTTTATAACCTAGTTAATTAAAAATAAAAACAGCATTTTCTGTGACAAAAATTATTCAAGAGACATTTGGCGAAATATACTCAGAAGCTCTTTACAGAATATTTAATAATAGAGGTTGCTCCTCCAGGGATTAAAAAAATGTGTAACCAGAAATCTAAAAATAAAATATAATATCTTAACTTTGATTGAATTTGTCACTGAATTAATGTTCCTTATGGTAAGTATGAACCTATTGATAAACCACTTCTTAATTTTTAATCTTGATCATATGATGTGTTCAATATTTAAAACGACTCATCAATGCGTCCACATAAAGCCTTGTGAGGTCACTATTAAAGAGTAAAGACGCGAGTGCTTTGTATAGCTTATTAAACTGCGATTGGCCACGCCAGTTGAATCCGGAGAAAATAAACAGCGAATCGCTCTCTAAAAAGAAAATTCACCCCATCTTCTGATTTGAACCATATATGTGTCCGTCCAAATCATCACTAAACTGTTATAAAATGTTGAAGCTTTCCAAAACATAGAAGTAGAAGATTATTAGAATACAACAGACTCAAACGTTTCGGACTATTTGATTTTTTATATATGCTATACTTACTTCAAATTAAGTCATGTAAAAACTTAGAAAGAAAAATTTAATGCATGTAATGTTTAAATATATATATATATATATATATATATATATATCTGTGTGTGTGTGTGTGTGTGTAATTACAGATAGATTCCTTAATTAAAATTAATAATTGCTCATCTATGAAAATACATGGTTGTTCCCCGAAACTATTGTGCATTTAGCATGAGATGCATTGTTTATTGTGCAGAATCAGATTTCAGTGCTTTTATTTACCCGAAATCACAGCAATAATTGAGAGTTAATAATGGTCAGCTGTGGCGACAATGATTTTAAAAGTTTAATTCACAGCAAATTAAGAGTAGTTATCTATAAAAATTTTAGCGCAGCTTTAGTATCACCCACTTAAATGTTTCGACCAATCGCTGAATGCCATTTTCGGTCAGTGTTTTAGGACATTATTATCGTTTGGTCATTTTCACACTGATTAAGCTGAAGACGTGTGACTCGTGCCACTTTAACGTAATTTTTTTTCCCCACGTGGTAATGGCTAAGCCTTCGGTAAGTACTACGGTTTCTAAATATCAGGGAATCTTGAGGGAAAATTTAAGGTGGGAGTTTTCTAATAAGCGAAAATGCTTAGGAAAGTAGGGAATAACTAATAGATATTTTATGTACGAATTAATTAGAAATTATGAAATTTTTAGGGGATTCTTGATAGACCGCGGCTACCTTCTGGATCAGGTTTCTTGTAATAAGTGTTTAGTTCCATGCGGGTTAATTAATAGCAAAACATCATCTAATGGAAGTATCTGGAGGTGTAACAAGTGTAGGGCGGAGAAATCCATTAGGGTGGATCTTGGTTCTCGTGTAGTAAATTAAATTTAAGGGAATTTTTTTTTAAAATCTGTGAGTTAATTAAGGGTACGGCGTCGTGCGACATAGAATATGATTTTGGGTTTTCTTCAGCGACTCTAGCGGACTGGCGTCAATTCGTTCATGAACAAGTGTTTGATCATGTCGAATTGACGTTAAAAAAAAACTGGTGGGATAGATAAAGTTGTAGAAGTCGACGAATATAAATTTGGCATATGGAAATATGAAAGAGGGTATTACGTTGAAGGTCAGTGGTTTTTTTTGGGTGTAGAGCGCGATTCGGGAAAGGTGTTTTTGGTTGTGGTACAAGATCGCACTCAAGACATATTAATTGGGTTAATCAAAGTTTATCAAAGAATGGATAGAGCCAGGGACTACGATAATTTCTGATTGTTGGAAAGGATATAATCACGATGTTTTGAACGAGGAAGGGTTTTATCATCTAACAGTAAACCATTCTATAAATTTTGTTGACCCTGATACCGGCGCTCACACCAATACGATAGAAAGCAAGTGGAGTCACGTAAAATCACAGTTTCCTAAATATAATAGGCAAATGACGCGTCTTTTTATTTAGCAATGTATATTTTCGAAAAAAGTTGTTATGCCAGGAACATTGATTTGTGCAATGCATTTTTTGAAATAATTAGGGATGCAGATTGGGAAAATTTTAGACATGAATATCATAGGGTTTTCGTTGCTTAGGGATTGCTAGCATTTTCTTTCTTTTGTATTTGTGTGTTAAAGTTTATGAATGGTTAAAAAAATTAAACTAGGCAAAAACCCACTGATATTCAACATAATGCCGCCTATTATATTTCCTTTCTTATGTGGGATAAAAAAAAATTAATATTTAGACAAAAAAATTGCAAAAAAAATTAAAACTAAACAAAAAGTTTAAAAAATTCAAACTAGGAAAAAAATATAATAAAAAAATGAAGCTAAGCAAAATTTTTAAAAAGATTAAAACTAAGTAAAATATTTTTTATAAAATAAATAAAATAAAAAAAAAAGTGAAGGAAAAAAGGTTTTAAAATGTAGCTTTACTCTTAATGGTATCTGGACATGCGAAAAATTCTTAAATATCATAATTTGGGTTCCATTTCTAAGAAAATTTGGCTATTACAAAATATGGTTCCAAAATTTGTATGCTTTAATTATTTTTTTTACATAAGGCACTTATTCATAGAGTGAACCTAATATACTTTTTCTATAAGCAATTGTTAAATTGTAAGAAATCATTTTTATATGAAAAAAATTAACTAATTTTATAAATGAAATATTATTTTTAGAAGTGAGATATATAAATGCAAATAGATTTGAAAAATCATATCCATAGGATTCAAAAGAAAAGAAATATTTAGACCAAAAATTACTTTTAAAGTTCAATAAAATGACTGAAATATCGTTATTAGGCACATGTGCAAATAATTTTTAAAACAAATATCACAAAAGGGCTCTTAAATTCGGCATTTTATTATCATCCTCATGTCCTGATTCCCTTAAAAATATCTACAAATTTGTAATATAAGTGT
>BMAW01050396.1:348089-360279 GCA_019974015.1 Nephila pilipes
ATAATAAAGTATAATATAGTATAACAATATATAAGTATAATAAAGTATAATAATATATTGAGTATAAAGTATTATTAAGTTATAAAGTGTCAACACATTATAAATCTTTTTAAGTGTAAGAACTAAAATTAAATTTAATAAATTTCAATTTTCTGCAGGAACATATGATTAAACTTACATACGCAAATGGAAAATTTTTAGTGAGGGGTATCATACAATAAAAGTATCTTATTTTGAGCTCTGTTGGACAAGAATTTCTCCATTTTTGATGTTTACTCTTAAGACATTAAATTATTGTACAGGCATTTGTTTATCTAATTTTCAATTCGTTCTCTAGGATTCCTGTTATATGGATTGTTTTCCTACATTTATATTATATCACTACAATCTGCAGTAATGTAATATATTAAATATGTTAGTTTTACAAAAGTTTTTTTTTATTTGGGTTTCAATAATAATAAAAAAGGACAATCATTTAAATTTTTAAACGAGTAAAATAAAGCTTCCCATATTAGAAGGAAATAGAAATATTTCTCTGAATTACAACATACATCGAAAATTCTATTGGAAGATCATTGTGCATTCAAAATGAAGGAAGCGGGCTTTTACGCATATTAATCAATATAAAATATTCTAAAGAGTCCATTGAAATATTTATATACAGTTAAGAGATTATTTCATGTTGTTCAGAGTAAAAGAGAGAAATTTTACAAAAAAAGAGCAGATTTTTTTTCAAACTGGATATTATTTTTATAACTCTCTCTGTAAAAAAGAGAAAACAATTACATATTATTGTACTTTCTTTAATGCAACATAAATATTTGTATATTTTCTTAAATCTGAAAGAAATGCAATTGAAGAATAAGAACATAATTACCTTGCCGATTTAGAATTGTAGGTAACTCGTGTTTTCCAAAAAGTGTGATTTCCTTCAGGGTTGTTACATCCATCTTTTTATTAGCCCTGACGCGTGTCTTAAAAGAGGGAATGTGTTTTGTCACTTGTATTGGGGGCTTAAGTGTTTCTCTTGTCCAGTCATGAGAGATCCTTAAATCTGATGAGCAAATAAGTTTAGTATTTTAGTTTTATTTTTTATTATTAACGTCGCACTAGAAGCAACAAGAGGGCTATTGAAGACGGACCTCGTAATTTTGAACCACGGTCAAGTGACGAGGACAATACCTGAGCTGGCACCCCCTCACCTAGCTTCCACACCACGCCAGCGGAAGGACTTTGAGCCCTGACAGATTTAACGTGCATCAGCCCCGACAGATTTAATGAGCATCAGCCCCGACAGATTTAATGAGCATCAGCCCCGACTACACGGCGGGTCAATAGAGGCCAAGGATCGAACCCGCGACTGCACGAAAACCGTCGGCCACGATTCCGAAGCCATGACCACTAGGATACCGCGGCCACTGATGAGCAAATAAATAAAAAGTCGCTGGAAAGAGGGTCTGTTATGTATGTGACTGTCCTTCCCTCAGCAATATTTTTTATCAGAAAATGGTACATACCTCGTTTTAGAAGTAAAACTGATATTTTCCTTGATTCTCTACAAACGTTATAAATAGAAATGTTTAATACAGAAGTAACTGACCTCAACCAGTCATGTCCAGGAATAACATTTGACGATTAAAATTATTCAAATCATGGTCTGATTGAGGCCGAGCAGTGACCGAGACGAGGCCCCCTCAACGCCGAGGCCCTGGGGCCGTGATAAGTTGATCTATGCCTTTAAACATTGCAACTCGCACACTTATTGAATTTATTAACCAAACATCTAAAAAATTTTTCAAAAAAAAAAGAAACAAATAACTCTGCCACGAGCACAGAGAAACCTAGTCATGCTGCCATCTGTTGAGCAGATTATAATGTTTATATATATATATATATATATATATATAAATCTGTGCTTATTTAAAAATTCGTATCTTTACATAAATTAACAAAACATTTTTTGTGTAACACTTCATCTAGTAAGTATTAACCACTCCTTTTCATCGACATGAAATTTATGGTTCTGATATTCATAAGTGGAGAGCTATGAATTTTTAAAATCCGTATATCTATGGGAACATATTTGAATTTTTTAGCCTTTTGAAAATTAGTGACTCAAAACCTGTGAAAGAATCAATTTCATGTAATATATCCTCTTGTGGGTGAGAACGTTTACTTTAAATTGGTATGACATTCACAGCTTTGATGTTCCTACAATGAGATATAAGAAGTTTTCATTATATTTGAAAATTCACGTTTTTTGGGGAGGCATATTAAAAAATTTCTTTCTTATGCGTATTAAAAGATAAGAGTATTGTGTAACATTTCATCTTTAAAAAGCTACTTGATTAACCTTCCTACTCTTAATGTACAGCCCCTTCCATTACTCCAATCAATGGATTTGTGCGTGTGTGTTAGAAAAAGAGCTCCAATTGTTCTCTATCTGAATGTCACTAATTATGCAAATCGAGACCACAATTTCTGAGGAACCATTGACTTCAAACTTGAAGAAAAAAATCATTATTTACAGATTTAAAAATTGATTACTTTAGTAGATGAGCAAATTTCCAGGAAGTGTTTTTCATAAAATACTAAAACTGTTTTTGCCACATGTTGAAAGTAAGTTGAAACTTGAAAGTTAAAAAAAATGAAATATGACTCGGTACTAAAATTATTTGAAATTCATTCGTGTATGAAGGAAGGAGCATATTTAAAAAAACATTACTTACTATTTTTCCTTAAACTATGGAAAAGACGAATAATATTTCTTTAATTTTAAGGACCTACACTATAGAGTCTCTATAGTCTAGAGCAGGGGTCTCCAAACTTTCCAGCCTTAGGGCCATATTGATTACTCCAGTAAATTCCAAGGGCCAAAACCATATTATCATTCATTGTTGCCGGTGGTAAAAAGTTGAATCAGTCCACTAGTGGTGTAAAATATGATTATTTTTTTGCCAGATGCCTCTAGCGACGGGAACGCTTTAATTTTATGCCTCTAGCGACGAGGACGATACTCATTTAATTTCTGCCAGATGCCTCTAGCGACAAGGAAGCTGATGTATTTTCCGTATCGTATGGGTATCCGTTATAATGGGGTACCCGCATCGTATCGCCATAGTAATCATTGATTACAAAAGTAATGAAATACACAAGTAATCATTGATTACTTTTTTCTTCAGTAATCGTTACTTCGGTTCCTAACGAGTAACGAGTACTCAAGTAACGAATGAGTATTTTTTTTACATGAAAAAAAAAGTCCGAAAAAGTACGCCACGTTTAAAAAAGGCTGCAAATCGGACTAAAGTCCGCAAAACGGCAACACTGCATATTATTAATTTTCCTGTCATTATCTGTAATTTCTAGATTAGTCGTAGAGTACGAGCGAGCCATGAGGAGTAACGTGACAGGACATCTGGTGGACACAAGCGGAAATAGGTAGTACCTTCTATCGCTAACAGATGGCGCTAATAGCACTTACAGAATAATCTCGTTGGTTCGAGAAAGTTCTGGTGTCTTCCACTCACTTCTAGATGGCAGTAAGTGGAATATATAAGAAGGCTAGTGGCGCAACCACAAGTCAGTTCCTATGACACTGCTATGAAATAAAATAGTGCGTACCTCCTTAAAACGTGTTTGTGCGTGTTTAAGTTTAAGACATCTTTGTAACAATATTTTGATTTGAATTGTTGCTTTTGTGTGTGATTTAGTAGAATGGAAAAGAAGCGAAAAATTGATAGTGAATGCAGAAAATTCAAAGATCAGTGGAACATTCAGTATTTCGTAATTGAGTCCAGTAACAAGGCGCTATGTTTGATTTGCAATGAAAGCATAGCCGTTCTCAAAGAATATAACATTAAACGTCATTATGAAGCAAAACATTTTCAAAATTACTCAAAATATACAGGAAGTTTGCGGACAGAAAAATTCGAAGCTATGAAGCTCGGATTGAAATCGCAGCAATCTTTATTTACAAAACTCAAAACTGAACAAGAGGCTGCAACTCATGCCAGCTTTCGTGTGGCTCTTGAAATTGCAAAACGTGGAAAACCATTCACCGATGGAGAAATGGTCAAAGAATGCATAATCGCAGTAGCCGAAGAAATGTGCCCTGAAAAGGTAAATTTATTAAAAACTGTCAGTATGTCAGCAAACACTGTGGCTCGAAGGGTAGAAGACATCGCTGAAAATATATCCTCTCAACTGTTCAACAAAAATGGACATGTTGAGTGGTTTTCTTTGGCCTTGGATGAGTCAACGGATGTGTCAGATACTGCTCAGGTGTTGATTTATATTCGAGGAGTAGATAAAAGCTATGAAGTGCATGAAGAACTTCTTGATATGTATAGTATTCATGGCACAACTACTGGTTCAGATATTTTTAAAGGAGTTGAAATGGCCATTAACCAAAAGAACCTTCGATGGAAAAACTTGAAATGTATTACAACTGATGGAGGCAAAAATATGAGTGGGAAAGATAAAGGAGTGGTCGCTCTTGTGTCAAAGGCTGTAGAAAATGACGGTGGTTCAAAACCAATAGTCTTACATTGTATCATTCATCAACAGTCTTTGTGCGGAAAATGTTTGGATATGTCTGAAGTTCTGAAACCAGTCATATCAACTGTTAATTTTATCAGATCTTTTGGGCTGAATCACCGACAATTCGTGCAATTTATTGAAGAGATTGGAGAAAATGACTTACCTTATCATACTGCCGTACGTTGGCTTAGTTGTGGGAAAGTCCTTCAGCGCTTTTTTGAACTTCGAGCAGTGATCGAAATTTTTTTGAATGAAAAGCATCGCCCTCTTACTGAATTGCAAAACAACGCATGGCTGTGGAAGTTAGCATTCTATGTTGATTTGACAAAACATGTGAACGAACTGAATTTGAGAATGCAAGGAGAAAACCAGCATCTTCCTGATTTATACACTAATATCAAATCATTCCGGAAGAAATTGATACTGTTTCAATCACAACTACGAAGTAAATGTTTTTCATATTTTAAAACATGTGAAATATTCAGCCACACCACTGAGACCGAGTTTCCTATCGATTTTGCAATCGAAACTTTGAGTGCTTTGAAAATAAATTTTGATACTCGTTTCTCGGACTTTGATGCCATTGCGAATCAAATTAAGATTTTTCAGAATCCTTTTGATACTGACATTGAAACCCTAGCCCCGGAACTTCAAATGGAAATGATTGATCTACAGTGCAGTGATATAATTAAGAACAAATATCAAAACTTATCTTTGTTGGAATTTTATAAGTGTCTTCCACTGACACAATTTGATAATTTGCATAAATTTGCTCGTGGGCTGTTTTCTGTTTTTGGTACTACTTATTTGTGTGAGAAGACCTTTTCCAAAATGAAGTACACAAAAAATGTTTACAGATCTAAATTAACTGATGAGCATCTTAAATCTCTTTTAATAATTGGTACAAGTAAAATTAGTCCACAACTACAAACTATTGTCAGTGGAAAATCTCAATTACATAAATCTCATTAGTATTTCATATGTCATTATGCTTGTTATAAGTTATTTTTTCATTTAAAATGTATAAAATGTTAGTTGGATTCATTTCAATAATTTGTTAGTTAGTATATAGTAACCTACAACAATGTTATGAGTAGTTAGCCCATGACCATATCAATGTAGATGTCATATTAATAATTATTCAACATAAAAATAGATTACTTCAGTAAACTAAATTTAATTTGCTATAAAAAAATAAATATGTTCTCTAGAAGGAGTTTTCTTTCAAGTATGCTAGCTCTCCGCGGGCCGGACAAAATCTGTCCGCGGGCCGGATGTGGCCCTCGGGCCGTAGTTTGGAGACCCCTGGTCTAGAGCGAAGGTGTTACCCAATATAAGTTTGCTATTCATCCGTTGATACCCTTTAGAATATAGAATCAAAAACAATTCTAAAATTGTCATGCTACAAAATATGTGATACACTACTCAAAAATTATTTGCGTCAGAAAAAAACGAATAAAATAATTTAAATTATGTAAAATGGCAAACAAACTATCTTCGCAACAGAGATTAAATGAATATGACAGAATAATAACAAATTGCCTTTAAATTATCAATCGTTTTTTTTTTTAAATTGCACTTCAAAAAAACTTTATTGCTAATCTTAGAAACCATTCTTAAATTGAATATAAAATAACTTTATCCATTCAATTAAATTTTACCGTTCTTAATGAATTATCATTTCAGTTAAACTGGATTTAGACATTAAAAATATAAATATACAAGTCTAAAGGCCTAAGTATTGAAATTTAAAAGTGTTTATTTTCCCGTCTGATGCAAACATTTTGAATACAATTTATTATGTAATGAAATAATGAAAGAGTCTGCATTACATCAGCGATCACTTACATGCAGCACTTTCAGACATATTACGCTTTATCTTCTGTTACTGCTGTACATCCTGAAGTAATTAAAGTTTTTTCAAAATATTGTGATTAAATAAAAATTTATTCCCTCATATTTCAAATGCATTATTATTTTCCTGTCATGATTTACTAGTGGCTCTGCAGGCCGTTTTCAAAACAAAAAGAATGATTATCGTTACAATGAATTTATACATTAAGAATAAATGTGTTTCACATATCTTCCGTCTTGCACGATATATATATATATATATATATATATATATATATATATATATATAATGCAATTTGAAATCTCACCTTTAAAGACTACTTCACCTTGAATTTAGTTGATATACATGTTCATATGATAAGATTTTTTTTCTCAGTAAATCAGAAATTATCATTTAATGCAAGGTGAAAAAGCTAATATTGTGGGATGGTACTATGAGATAAAACTATTCATCCTAATAATGCAAAGAAAGCTTTATACCCTCATGTAAGAAAACCTTCATCTCGAACAATGTTTTGAATTGGCATAATAAAATGAAATGAGCACGGACTCGTTGTAAGAATTTGAATCGAAAGAGAAAAAGAAATCACACTAAATGAAATAAAAAGTAGGAAAACAAACAGTATACAAAACACTGTAAATAATACATTTTTCAGCAAGTTTAAAAATTTATTAAAAAGTTATCAAGATATTAAAAATTATTCATTCTAGTCTATATAATTAAAGCATTATAAAATTAAAGCAGCAGAATATTACAAACGAAAGTTATCTTTAATAATAAGGATAATGAGAAAACAGATTATAGAGTTCACATAATTGGGGGCAGTCTTCCACTTTCATTTATAAATCTTATTGTTGTGTCCACGGGAACAGCACACAATGTTTGGCCTAACCAAAGAAAGTATTTCATCCGCGCCCCACAAACCTCATACGATTATTCTTTTACCCAGTTAAAAATATGAAAAAGCATGCGAAGCATTTGACTACTAAAGTCACATATTTATTTGAATTCAAATGTAAAAAAAAAATTTGTTCAAAGAAAATGCGATTTTATAGACATCATAAGATAAAACAAATTTAGTCTTGAATAGGTTGTTTTTCAAAATACATGTTTATTTTTATACGTATACTTAAATAGGCGTTTAAACATATGGTTACACTATTCTTGTACAGAAATGTATTATGTAGCATATGATGTTCTTTGTTATTTTAAATCTCAGTCTTCAATGTTAGAACAACGATTTTAGAAAAAGTTGGTTATCTTCCTGCTTACAGATTTGTGATGAAAGATAACAATGACTTCTTAAAAAAATTTAGCTTTATGAAATACATCGAATATATTCCAAAAACGATATGTATTAAACATATTTAACTGTGAGTGTAGTATTTTGTCAAGGAGTTACTGTATTTGACAGAATACTTTTGCACCTGAGAAGATCTGCCGTCAGTAGGGAGACGGAAAACAAAGCAGCAATGGATCAAAGGGGGTAATGCTGTTCCAGAAAAAAAAAGGCACTGAGATGGCTTCAACAATCGAATAATATATAGCTATATAACATATAGCCCCCTGTTCGAGTATAAAAGTTATTTTGTATCCAAAGTAATTCTCAAGACAGTGACGTCTCCGAACTCCCAATAAAAGAAAGATAACAACAGATTGATATATCGATGAAACACTCAATTGAAACATAAACTTAAACGTGTTAATATTATTCTTTTTTTGGATTGATATTAGAAAGGAACATCCTGAAATTACCAAAAGGCATTGAAACGTCTAATGTCATATGTTTCAACCAATGTATGCGAAAAACCATTCTCGTTGTATACTGCAACAAAAATAAAAACAGATTGGATGCTGAAGATGAATTAAGTTGCAGATTTCAACAATTATTCCTGACATAAAAATAATTTGCAAAAGCAGAAAATTACAGCAAAGTCATTAAATTTTTTTTCTTTTAATTAATTTATTGTGATTTAAAGTATTGTTGCTTTAGTTTATTATTGGGTAAAAAATCAAAATTAAAATGTCGTTACGTTACGGTAAAAATAATAAACTTAAATTAATTTTCTTTTTAATAATCTTAACGGATAATTAAATATGAATTAAGAAAGTTATTAGGTTCCAACAAATTTTTAAAATAATTATTGAAAATAATTTTTTTTTTGTTTGTTTCCATTTTCAGAGGCTTGCCAGAGAAATGCTCGTAAGTATATGTTATTTAAATAAAAAAAATGAAAACATGATGTTAAAAGAGCGGCAGTTGAAGAAATAAAAATTTGTATCTATAATGAATGGAATCTTTTTCTTCTCCTTTATATTAATAGTTAAAACCAATTAGAAGATTATAATAAATTTTTTAGCATTATGAAATAATTAAATGAAGTTAATATCTGAATGGAAAATCGGCCTTATTTTTGATATTAAGTATTTGTCAGGAAACTTAAAATTAAAAGTAACAATTTGAATTGACTTAAAAAGTTAAAAAAAATTTACACTTAATGGGAATGAATATGGCTAATGGGGTTGCTTAATAAAACGTATATTTCAATGTTTCTTTTTTCTAAAATGAAACGTAGCAAAATAATCTGATGGATATTTAAATGAAAAATTACCCTGGCACATTCTTATATTCTAATTTTTATCTCTTTTTTTATTTTAATCATGTCAAAAATCTGATAACTGATATGGTTATTTAATCACAGAATCGAAAATGTTTTTTGCATGATTCTTAATTTTTTCTTCTTTCCGTTCTCTTGTCGTTCTCTTATTCGGTCATATATTCATTGAAGCGGGACAGACAATTTTATTCTAAGATATTACTACGATACTGACACGAAATCAACCTTGAATTGTTAAGAACTGAAATGTAAAATAAAGTCTATTATCCCTGTAGTTGCGAGAGGCATTTATAGGTAAATAATTTTTAGAACTATTACAGGATAAAATGTTCATTTTAATTTCGATAATTTTTTATTGATTATAATACACCCAATTCTGTTTTTACGTGAACTTCTTTCAAACGTTTTTGATTAAACACAAATTAGAAAAAAAAAAGAATTTAATTTGGTTTAAACACAACTTAATGTAACACAATTGATTAAAATTCTACGAAAATTTTGCTTCAATTTTATTAATTTATTGTAACATTGGAAATGAGGAATGTAATGCGAATTACATTTTCCAGAATTCCACAAATTATCTAACTTCCATATGAAATTTTGTTTCTTTTGTCTGCATTTTGAAAGAAAACATTTGCGACACTTGTTTCGATCTGACTGAAACGTTTTAGAAATTTCAAAACAAGTCTCAGGAAGAACTATTTAAACACATGGTTTCCCTTCAACACTAAAAACGACGAGAACAACGAGCCAACGATTAATTATTTATTTTGTATCTGATGTATGTTTTAATCACATGCCCATCGAATAGTGGAACACACACATTTATAAATTTAATTTAACTTAAACGTCAATAAATGGTAAGTTTGTTTTAAAACTTTTGTTTTATTAATTATAACTGAAATATCTTTCGATAGGTCTTACATAATGTTACATAATTCACCTATAACAAATGCGAAAAGGTATTATATTATTCTTACTGATTTTTTAAGACTGGAAGCAATATTCTATTTTTATATAGATGCAATTTATTTTTTACACGAAATTTTTTAAACTTATTCTATGGGTGCGTATCTATCCTGAAGAAATAGAATAAATGTGTATATAAATAAATACGTGTAAAAGTAAATTAATAATATGTTATACAAAATATTATCCATCTTTTATAAAAATGGCGTGATGATGGTATTCAAAATATAAACACGCTTTCAATTTATGAATTTAATACCTTAATTTTTATAACATCAGTTATTTCCATTTCTCTGACACACATGATGACACTAGTTTAAAATCGTAAATTATTAGACCAATTATATTACAAAAATTGATTTTTTAAACAAGTGTGAATTCGGAGGGGGGGGGTAAATATCATATCTTTTAGAAACCGCAAATTTCTGATTTAAATTAAAAAATTTGAATTAAGAAAAAAAAAAAAAATGGAGATGGAAAGAAATTTTGGGCAGCTAATTTGCTGCAATAGTTAAAATTCTTTAAATCTTAAGAATTAATATTAGTTTTCAAATATTTTAGCCATTCATTAATTCATTAATATAGCAATATTAATACATAAATTATAAAAATAGACAACATATGAATTTCATAAATACGTTCATATTCACAATCTTAAATTGTAGGTAAAAAAGATGTAATAGGAATGAAGAGAACACATGTGAAATTTTAAATATAAAGACTGATTTATAATTAATGTTTCATTCTAGTGTTCTTTAAATTGTATTTCTCGGTATTACGGAGCACGAATAGAAGCTCTTTGTTTTGTTAAAGCTTGCATACATGAATAAAGTTTTACAGCAATAAATAAGAAAAAATGTATCAGATAATACTTTAGTAATAATAAATATATAAAGTGTTTCAAATAGATAAAAAACGCCAGGGAAAAATATCGAATATGTTGAGTTTTAATTTATTATTAAAGGCAAAAAAGTCAATTAGAAATGATAAAATTAATTACCTCCAAATGTTTTTACTGTAAAACACAATAAGAAAACACATCTTAAAAAATAATTGAAGTCACTTTTGAGTAAAAAATATATATAAACAGCTCCTATAAACTTCTTGCAATAAATTCAATAGTTTTGTAATTTTGCAATAAAAGTATCGGGTAACAAAAATCGAACTTGTATGTTAACCGATACATATTACACACTCATTATTTTTCTCATCAAAAAACAGAAAAACAGTACATTATTTTATAATGAATTCAAGTCGTATTTGTGTTTGTTTAATCTTAGTTTAAAAATATCCAAAGTTCTAGCACTCTGATGATAAATCCAGTATTAGTTTTTTTTTTTTATCCATGTTCAACCACATCTCATTTTCAGAGAAGAAAAAAGACTGAATTACACAGAAAGATAAACTGGTTATTCATTAATTTTCCAACTCTAAATAGTTGTGAATAAGAGTCATATTTTTCTTCAATGCATCAAATGAAGTTTTATCTTTTTTTTTTATTTCGTAATATTCTCTTTTCAGAAAAAGAGTGCAATTCTTACCATTTTCTTAAATTTTATTCTAAATGTACGGTTAAAACATTTCAACTTATTTTAAAGAAAGTATGGATGGTCAAAAGAAATTCCAATCTCAAAATAATACTCATATTCACCGATTTTGAAATATTCAAATATATAAATAGTATTTTTTTAATTCTGTAAGACAAGTCATATTCATTGTTTCATCATCAGAGAAAAAGTTGTGAGACACTTACAAAGCAATTTAATTTAAAAGGCTGACATTTCTTAAATTCTCCTATGTACTATTGAGCTTACAAATAATTATATACATCTAAAAATTATAATTCAATTGTTTGCATTGAAAAAATTACATTACATCAAATATGCTTCTGGTTGATTCCAAAACTTTCTTTATTGTTTTTGACATTTCTTTTGCATTCTACTCAGAAAAAGTAATTGTATGAAAGTTACTTAGAGAAATGTTTGATTGTAACTGTTGTAGCTTTTTTTATAAACAAGGGTATTCTAAAATCCATCTAGCAAAATTCAATAAGGTTTCAAAAGCTCTCATCAACTGAAAGGCAAACTGTTTAACCAAACAATAGTTTATTTGTATTATTTGTCTTTATGCTTACAATATTTTGATTATATTGAAAAATGTTTAATGTCTGAGAGGGAAATATGTTTACCCATTTCAGGAAGTTTTTGAA
>BMAW01050398.1:0-37729 GCA_019974015.1 Nephila pilipes
CGGTCTTAATTTGTAATTAATATCGTTGTGAAAAGAATGTCGGTATAGTCATTTAAGTAATTACAGAAATTTATTTTCATGAAATCATATGATTTCATGTTCTATGAGGACATTAAATATTAATTACGTTTTAAAATTGTTTCTGTTATTAATTACGGTTATTATTTTTACTGTTATTTCTTACAATTATTATTATTACTATTATATTATTACTTAAAATTCACTTGGAATATTAAGATATCAATACTGATAATATTTCTTGATTAGTGGAGCCTTTATTCCGCAACACAAACAAAAGTATTTCCTAATGTTGTTATTTCTCATGAGATGGTAAAGTCACTGACCGCATTGAAAAAAAATCGCTGGTTTATCTCAGTGTAATATTTTACTAAAAATTCAAAATGTTTGAGTGAATTACAGAGTGAGTATTTCATTCGAAGATTTTTGAAGAGGATAAAAAAATTTTAAAAATTTTATAAGCTTCTATTTGACTTCAGAAAATACTAAAAATTCACTTTTTATGAAAGCAACCAAAACAACGGTATGATAGCTTGTAAGGATTTCTTTATTATATTAATTGACTTCAGAATTTTATAAGTTCTCTCTTTTCAAAGTATTCTAAAAGATGTCTCACTCATATGTTTGCTTATAAGTAATAATGATCCATAACTCCTGCTAATCAAAGAAATGAACTGTTAGCTTTTAGGATTCTTGAATTTCAACCATTCTTATTTGTAGAAGTAATAAATTTTATTATTCAAAACCTTTTGAGCTTTGCTGACTCGGAGACGATACGTTTATTGCGTTTTTCTATCCTATTAATCCTCATAATTCCATTTCTCGTATATGACGTAGCCTCTAATGGGCAACTGGCACATTTGAATGTTACTTGCTCAGTTTGGTGATTATGGAACATTTCGAAAAATCTTCAACACTTATAATAAAATCTTCCTATTTATTATTATTGAATAGACCATTCATTTCGTTGGTAGAAGTTTTGTTTTTAAATTGTATTCCGGGTGTTTTTGCTTTTGTGTGCACAAAGACCCAAGAGCAACAAAAAAATCTCTCGCAATATAAATTTTAGATCTACTGCATTTTCATAGTTCAGTTAATTAATTCTATAATAACCCAAAAAAGTAGTAGGAAAGCTAGGAAAATTGCTTTCATTGGAAATGTCCTTGATTGTAAAAAGGGTAGCACCCTTGTGGTTGATTAATCGATGAAGTTCTTTGAATTCACCATTACAATCGATTATTATTATTGTTTATTTGTCTTTTGACTTGCACGCGGTTTAGTTCACCCGGCAACTACTATGTTCACAGAGTACTAAAAATTTAATGTCTTTATTTACCGTTACATTTCCGCTCGGAATCATTTCTCAGAGATCAAATTGATAAGTTTTGTTTACTCACCTGGTTTATTTTTCCTATTTGAAGTAAGAAAAAATTAATTTGATTTTAAAATGCATTATTCATTTCATATATATTTATTGGGTGGTTATTATTAATTTGCAAAATATTGTAGCAATTTACAGAAGTGTGACGGTATTCATAGTGGGAGGGCAGAATTTTGAAAAAAAATTTCTTCCGGTTCTTTTTTTTTTTTCAAATTTGAAGATGATGCAATGCATTTCATAATTATTTCTTAATTCTATTTAATGGGCTCTGATGAGTAACTAAACACTTTTACTAAATTTTGAAGGTACAATAATTATAACTTTTGATTTCTTGGAAAACTGCTGTGTATTTCTATCAAAATAAGGGAAATAAGAAAAACTTCATAGTTTTTTAAGAACACCCCAACAATAATGCATTTATTTATAGTGAGCAGGATATAAACTATAAATTTTATTAATGCCTGTAATTGATTTAAATACGATTGCTATTTCCAAATAATGAGGATATATTTTGATGAAGAGAATGAGAATATTTTTTAAAAATTTATTTCACCCACTTTCAGTTTCAATGAATATAATGTTATGCAGACAATCATTAGACTTTTTAATCAATTACACATGACCAAAATAATAACTCACCTTAATTTCAGTATGAAGAACTAACTTTCCAGTTAATTGGTTTTCAGTTATTAGTATTTGCTACCATTCATAAATATTGACTCATAATGTCATCCATCACATTGATGTTTCTGGATTAATTGCAAAATGTAGCCTTTTTAGTTCCTGACTTGTGAAAAGAAAAGTAACCGCTCTTAAATAATAATCTGTTTCATGTAATAAAATGAGTCATTTTACTAAACATCCATTTAATTAAATTTAAATGAAAAATTGACTTACAATTTTAATGAAATATCAATTTATCAGGGTCAAAAGATATTAAAAATTAGCAGATTCTGGGAAAAAAGGTGTAAATGTATATTAAATTATTTTTAATACATTTTCCTGTATACATTATGCTTGCATATTCTTAGTTCTATTTTAAAAAATGAATTTCTGTTGCATCAACTTTTTAAAAGTTGTTGAAAAGTTGATATGAGAGAAATTTGTTTTCAAGAAATGATAATGTTGTATTCATGTTAAAAAATTTTGAAATATGCCTAATACCAAATTAGCTTGAATATAACACAGTATTTTTTGGCTAATTATTTCTCTTCAAAATATTGACTCTTGTTAAATTCAAATTCTAAGTAATAGAATGTTACGACTCTTCTTAATTGTATGCCCATGCCTTTTGGATGTGGTTGCTATTAAACAATTCAATGATAATTAAAAAAAAAAATAATACAATAATTGGCTATTAGTGGGCAATTGCCCATTAACACCATCTGGAAAAAAACAAAATCCCAGTCTCTCTTATAGAAGAATGGTTTGCAACTATCTCGCAGAAGTTCGAACTTGAATTGATAGTTTAAGGTTTCCAGAAATGCTGCAAATCCAGTAATGTAGATGGGTTTTAAGATAACATTTTGTGGGAGCTGAGGCTTGAACGAGCATACTGATAATAGTATTGGGACATCAAAGAGTTCCAATTCAGAAAACAGTTCAGATTCAAACTAAACATTTCCATTTTGTATTTACTTCTTATTACTTTCCTTATGTTACCTAATTTATTTTATGTTACTTAATTTTATTATCATGAATATAACCTGTGTTATTAATTATTATGGTTAAATAAATGCTTATCTAACTAAATTATATTTCCTTTGAATTCTTTTATGTAAAAAGAATGGATCACATTAAATTCATCATTTTTTTTCCAGCTAACTTTATAAAAAATTTTTTAATGATAATTTAATGATATATTTATATATATATGATATTGAAGTATTATTAAAGTATTTTGAAATATTTTATTTATATTTTCCAGAATGTTGGGAGGAAAAACAAAAGCTTTCTTTTCATTAAGTTGGAATATATTTCAACATTCAAATGTATCCTGTTGTCGAAAAATGTCATATGGTAAATGTACTTACTCGTGCTTGTTATTTGAAAAATGCATGCTTTCTGCATGTGGAAGTATGCTTTTTATTAGAATTGATTAAAAAGAGTTTATGTGATGCTGTTAGTAGGTTGTAAACACTTTAGTTTATGTGAATTGTTAGGATATTTAAAAGGTTATGTTATTGTTTTTGTGAACAACTATTACTTGTTCATAAAAAAAATAGTAGTTTTATATTAAACTTTAATATGCCTACATATAAATATTTAGTAATTATTTTAAAAAAATTCCAAAAAATAATGATTTTTGAATCTGATTTTTTGAGTACAATGACACCTTTAATTCTGAATTCAATATGTTTGAGCTAAAAGACAATTTTTCCTTTGCAGAATACTGGGAACTAATCAGCTTTAGTTTTCAAAACAGTTATAATAGTAAATGCACTTAATCTTAAGGTACAATATTAATGCATACTACTAGAATAAAAATGTAAATTAATAAATTAATAGTATAAAACCTGCATTTACTATACAAAAATAATGAGTAATGTATAAATTATTGAAGAAAATAGATTATTGCTTGGTAGGTCAGTCATTTTTTTTTCCTATAAGATTTCATAATTTGGTTTTTGTTATTGAAAAATAACACCAAAAAGGCATGAAATAAGCTGCAAGAATTTCATCACATGTGTTTGCTACAGTTTATGATAATGAACTGGATAATAAATATATGGCTGGAAAAAGTCTTGGGAAAAAAGTTGTACCACCAAGGGCATACATACCTCCATTTCTTTCCACAAATATATTTTTCTGATTTGCCACTGTTTGTATGATAGCTTGGAATGTCCATTTACATTGTTCCTGAAATACTCACCATTTCTATTTTTCTATTTTCTATCAAAAGTTTTGTAATTTATTTTTTCTCTCACTATAACCATTAATTTCAAATAGTTACTTGATTTCAACTAATTTCAAATAGTTACTTCAAATACTTATCATTGTTAATAGCTGTGTTTCAAAAAGAAATAATTTAAATTAAGATATGATATATAAAAAAAATTGGATAAATTAAATACTGATTTTCTGTTTGAAGGACCATTTTAAATATCAAACGACAATATATTGAAAGGTAGTTTATTACTTTATATAGTTAATAATAATTGCAATGAAAAGGTATACAGAAGATTGAATTATATATAAGATAGGGAGTCTTAAAATATCAATCAAAATATTAAATAATATGCAAGAGGAAAAATAAAATGTCATTTAGGATATTTATATGCTACTTCTTTATTAGCATCCACTTGTGATTTTATTTGCTTTTATCTAAACATCATTGGCTGTGTGACTTATCCTTAACCACATTTTAATTGTAGGAGTGAAATCCCATTTCTTTAAAAATAGACAGATTAGATTAATAATTATGTGTAAAATATTAGAAATAGTTTTGTTATTTATTTTCTCTGAATAATAGGAAGTTCATTTTTGAAAAATTTCTTTCCATTTCTAAACTTACAACAGCAGTTTTGAATTTTTTAGCTTATTGAACATATTTATGAATTTCTTTGAACACTTTATTGAAATTATTTTGTTCCAAAATTTTTATAAAATGTTTCCGCTTCAAAAGCTTAGAACTCTGTTTTTTTGATGGATATTAAAAAAAAAAAAAAAAGTAATGAATGTGAATTTGTGACATCCACATTGAGTGACAGGCCATCAAATCTTGGATAGTAGTCTAATTATAAGTACAATTTAATAATTAGTTCTCTTGAATCATCATCATAATAATAATAATAATAATTATGCTTATTTCTTTATAAATAAAAGATTAGATTCAGGGCATGTCATTTGGGAAGGTTTTGATTTATATATATTAGAAATCTGATGAAGTTACATTTTCATGCATTACACTTTTCTTGTATCTTTAGAAAGGGTTAACAAAAATTCCATTGTGAAAGTCATCTCTTAGAAATACCAAAAACTTTCGGCACTCAAGGTAATAACACCTCAGATTATTTAGTATATATATTAATGTTAAAGAAGTTACCTATGCAAAAAAAACCTTCAGAAATGATATATTTTTTCTTTGGAACTTGACACTTTTCCGTGTAATGTCTTCAGACTTTTTTTTAAATACTTTCTATAGTTCTTTAAAACCTATTACAGACTACTTTGGTATTTTTAAATTTGATCACAGTTTTTATTGTATTTTACTCCTTTTTGTTTATTTTTTTCTTCCAGTTTTGAAATTGAATTTTTCTCATTCATTCTTTCATTCAATACACTAGTAATAGAATATACAACAATTAATACATTTTATAATTTTTTTTGAAAAGTTAATGCTTAAACTCATTATGTTAAAAAATCAATTTGCTATCTTTTGTATGAAAATTAGTTTTCATTTATTTATCTAAACATCTTTATTATTTAGATTTTAGGTGAATTTTGATTTTTAATAACTATGAAATTAATCTATTATAGGTTTTACTTTTAAATAAGTAGTTCAATTGCTTCCTTACAGGAAATAATAGGAATAAAATTACCAGATTAGCACTTGTTTTACATCTTAAAATGTAATCAGTCATTTTATAGAAATTACAAAATAAGAGCCAAAAAAAAGTAAAAAGCTTCTATAAGCTGATGCGATTTGTCATCTTGCAAATCCTATTTAGAATGAGAATTACAGAAATTGTTAGTAAAGTTTGGTTATAGTTTAATCTTTTCATTTGATTTCATAACTTAATTATTTGTTCTGTAATTTTAGTATGTTACGAAGCCATCAATAAACATTGATATGCCTTAAAATGTTTTACAAATTGTTATTTCTAAAGTTTTGCTTTGCATGTTATTTATCTGAATTTTATGAACTTTGTACAGACTTTAATTATCTTAAATTTTATAATTTTTTGTTGTTGAAATTTTTCTTCTTCATTTTTTTTTAGTGTCTTACATTAGTGTCAAACATAATAGCGGAGCAAAAAATTTCTTTTTGCCTGTAAAAAATTTGATGTTAAAAAATTCTAACATCCGTAAACTGCATTCGGGAATTGTTCTTCATACTGCTGAAATAGGAGGAGTACAAAAAAGTATTAGTGCCCTTCAAGCTAAAAAGAGAGTTCCAAGGAAAAAAGTATCAGCAAGGAAAGACACTGTTGATCAGGTGAGGGCTTTTTCATGACATGATTTCTTTTTCTTTAGTTTGTTGATATGTTTAAAAATTTTAATTTGTGGCTCCTACCATATTTGCGAAAAAGATGTTAAAATAACTCTACTTTATCATTTTGAAAAATTGTTATTTTTGGAACATTTGAAAACAAAATAAGAAAAGTGTAAAATATGTCTAATAATTCTTTGTCATATCTATAACGAACTCAAGATACTTGCCACAATTTTGAAGGAGTCAGTTGCTGTATTTCATGTAAATAATGTTGCTTTGTCTACCACTGGGGAAAAAAATTGTTTTTAAAATATTCTCCAAATATTGCATGTAAAAGTAAATTTATTCATGAAAAGGATTGTAAGCATAATTTTGAAGACTTCTGAGTTGATAGAAATTGAAGATACATGGAGAATATTTTGATGTTTATCATTTATATTGTTTGGTTTGTAACATATTTTCCAAAACATTTGATGCTATCAAGAAGAAAAGGATTTGTGAAGATGAATATCCTTTTGCAAAAATCGGAGCATATTGAACATATAATGAAGCTCACGGGAATAAGACTAAGTCAATTAAACTCCAATGAAAGCCAAATTCCATCATATGTTAAGCATATATATATGTTAAAATGCACTTGACCAAGAATGAAATAGATTAATTACAGTCATATAAAGGGCTAGCTATTCAGAGAAATGTATATAGTTTTAATACAATATGCCACAAGCTATCATGACCGAGTTTCTATACAAACTATCTGTGATGAATAATCTCAATATGGTTTTTATTCTTCTGATGGAGATTTATGGTATATGTTGAGAATCAATTAATGTGTAAATATTTTCTATATTACAGTAATAATTACAATAACTTCAATAATTTACTAGGTACTTTAATATAGTATGTTTTGCTTTTATTTTAATATCTGAAAACTTTAATTTTAGAATGTTTGTATTTAGTGAGGAATTCTTAGTGTGCTATGAAATTTACTTTATACTTAGATGTGATGTAAAAAGAATAAAATGTTATTTAAAAATGCAATTGTTTATTGAATGATTTGTGCTGCTTTATAATAATTTGAATTATTCTGCTGATTGAAGAAAAATATGTTAGATCTAAATGTCATGCTAAATTCATTCATCATTTAAAAAATTCTTAGTCAAATATTATTTTCAACACCTGTGGCATCCTCCATAGAGGTGATTTAATCTTTAATCCTGTGAATTTTATAAAATATTCTCTGTATTTGAATTCAAGTTTCTTTTGAAGATATAGATGTGCTTAAGATGAAAAAGAAGTCTTTAAAAACTTCATTTATAACTACAGTGATGAATTTGGCATCATACTTCTTGAAAACCTTGAAACTGATATTAAGTTGTGTTCACATAAACTGCACGTTAAGTACAGTTAGTTAAAATTCCACATTTGGATGAGATTCAAAATGAAATTTCTTCATTATTTTTAGAAGATACTTCTACTATTGCTGAATGTGAAGCAGATTTTAAAGCAGCTGAAAAATTTAAGGATAGTTATCTTGAGTGTAAATCAAAAGTTGAAACATTCTTGAATATCAATTTCAAATCCTTGTCAGAATGTTCTTAAAATAATAATGCTTTGAAATTGAACCTACCAAAATTTGTGGATGATTTTAAAGAATTTCTCACTTTGTGAAGTATTTTTTCTAAAATTCACGAATCAGATAACTTATCTGAAACTGATAAATATGATAAGCCACCACTATTTATGCCACTTTATATTACCTGATTTCAGAGCTGCAAGATTGATTTGAAGTTTTCCAATAATAATAGAAAATTATTTCAAACCCATTCAAGAACTGAAAATAAGATTTGGTCATGAGGATTAATGTTTGAGATCTTCTAACTCTTGTAATGAAGAATGCTCAAACCAAAGGAATTCTCCTGATTCAGCAGCCTTCTACAATATGTTATAAACTAAATTGTGAGCTTTGAAAGCTTGGAATGCACAAATAAGAAATTTGCTAATTTTCTAGATCCTCTTTTAGAGTTGTATTTGCCCGAAAATGTTCTAGGAACTAGGGAATTAAGTAGAATTTTGCAAAGAATTGGATATTGATCTTTTATTAGGAGCAGATTCAACTGGGAAATTATTGTTAGGAACAAATGAGATTTCAATTCTTGAAAGTGTATTTGAACCTATTATTTCAAAAACAAGGATGAAATAAAAACTTTAATAAAAACTTTAATGTTACAAGTAAGAGACCCCTTGAAAAACTAATGTGTTTTTCTCACCATTTTCTCTCTCAGATGAAAACAATTCAAGATTGGTGAAGCTGTGTTGATAGGAGATAGTAGTAAAATTAAACTGGTCTTTGGCTGTAATTGTGGATTGTGTTGCTAGGTTATTATGCAAAGAATAAAGCACAATCCTGAACTTTCTTGAGACCAGTTCAGTGTATTTTCATTAATGAAACTGATTCTTTAACAAAATGTGACATAAAAAAAATAATCTGATAACTAATTTCATTTTTCATGCAAAATCATTTATTTTGTTCTCTTTATTGTTAAATGTTGGCATTGTTTGTTTTACATAAATATAAGTCTTCCTCTCCAAGGAATGCATCAAATACCCAACGAACCTGCTGGCTCTGCCAAAGAAAACACACATCTAATTATCTGAAGTGTCTAATGAAAATCCTCAACAAACCTCCAAAAGAGAAAAAAATTGAATAACCAAACTGGAGAGACTGGCTGAAAATTATACTAAGAGATAGAGAGCGGCTGAAAATTATACTAAGAGAGAGAGAGCAAGTCTCCTGTCCTGTCTGCTGTTCAGTACCAAGATTCTATGTTCTGTCTGCAGCCACCTTGGCTAAGTCTGAATATGTTTCCCATAATTCTACTGCTCGGTCCTATTGACAGACTTGACCTGCTCGAAGACCCCAAGGTTACACAGTTATTTGAAATAATTCAGTCATTCATCCAATTTTCAAAGTTAGACAAATCAAGATCTCAAAAATTGAAGGAGATTAGGGCCCACTTCAATGAAGATATGACTATTTAATCCATGCCACTGAAACAATACCTCATTACTAGCTACCATGGCAAAATGAAGCTCTGTTCCCAAACATTTCACCACTTTAAGCACTTATAAAAGTTCTCATGCATGTTTTTTACTCTGAACAGTTTATTGAACTCTCCCATGACATCATGCTTAATTCCTTCTACAACCCATCAATTGCAGGATGTATTTGATATCCCTGGGACTTGTTTTTCCAGGACTCTGTGCAGCTTGCTCCATTCAATTTGAACTTTTTTCCTGCTGTCACCCCATGTTTCCCTCTCTAGCACTATGCTTTCTGCTGACCAATGCCTCTGCATCTCACTTATTTTTCTTCTCTTTTAAATCAATCAAATGGAATAAGATGCAGGCCAAATGTGTGCATGCACTCTAACGAAGTGTATTTTCATTTTGAAAAATTCCTAGTTATCTATGAGACTTTGTACTTAGATATGATATAAAAAAGAATTAAATGCTATACATACTTAAAAATGCAATTCATTATTGAATGTTTCTGCTGCTTTATTATATTTTGAACAGTTCACCGGGCTAAAGAAGAATCAGCTAGATCTAAAGGCCTGCTAAATTTATTTGTTGATTGTGGATCTACTTTTCAATTAGAATTTTCAACATTATAGACATAAAAAAGCTGAAGTAGCAGAACAGATTGACATGTATAAAAACAGCCTTCCTATTGGTATTGTAAAAGTCAATTAAAGTCCAATATTTAGAAATCTTTCACATTGTGATTTTTTTTTTTTAAAAAAAAAAGTGCCTGAGAACATACAAAATCCTGCAGTAAAGGCTTTCATATGGTCATGTGTTCTCAAATCGCCATTTGTATAAATATTATATTTATACATAGCTTATTTATGCTGTATGTTCCTTTAATAATCATAATGCACCAAAACAGAAAATTCTTCAAAGATTGGGAATAGAACATGGGAGAATGTGCTATAAATGTACCATGAAGTCTCTTGATAGGAAAAAAGAAATTAGTGAAAACTATATTAATTTTTGAATCAATTTTAAGGAGAGAATAAAGGAAAAATACTTAAAGAAAAAGAAGATGAAAATAAAGGTTAAAAAATGCAGTACAACTTATAGAAACTGTATTATTTTAATAAGGTTTTATATAAAAGCTCCAGTTTTCAAAAAAAGACATTATTAAAACTATGCTTACTTTTTCCTTTAAACCTATTGTATGCTCCTAAAATATTTGCCACATAATCCTGCTATGTAAATCTACAGACTGATGTGAAACTTTAAATGTATCTAAGAACACTGACTAAGGAGCAGATATCATTACAAAAAAAAAAGGGGGGCTATTTTCTTTAAATTCATGATATTCTAAATTTTATTTTTTTAAAAAAGTAAGCAATATATTTAAAAATTTCTGATCAGTATTAAGATAAATGTTTTAATATGCAGACTAAAGTTAAAGCTTCTATGTCTAATAGTTTCTTAGGGGGGAAATACATGAAGATTCTCAATTTAATATTGTCATTATTGGGCTGCCAATTCCCTTTAAAAAGTTTTTGTTTTTTTTAAAAAAAAAAAGATATTTATCAAAATTTCACTTCAGGGTTCTACTTGCTTTGTACGATTAATAACTGAATATTATAGATTACAAAATCTATTCATTACCTATCTCTTCATTTGTGTTAGAATATTTTAAATTAGTTGGCATCTAATTCTCTTTTATTTTAATTGTTGCAACTTTTCTTAAATTACAAAAGTAATATAATCTTTAATGTTCTATTTCTTATAATTAAAAAGGATATTAGAAAACTCTTTATATTCAATAAATATATGAATGATTTTATTATATAAATATTATAAAATCGTTCATATATTTATGTATAATAATGATTTAATTCATATATGATGATATTAAATTATAACTATTGTAAATAGATTGACTGATTGATGATTAAGGATGCTAGACATTAATTAAGGAAATGTATTCTTTTAATATCAATGAACGAAATTCATTATTTCGAAAATATTTGCTTTGTCATAATGTAGTGTAAATTGTTTTTGTTGGTAATATTTTTCAATTTTTAATGTGTACTTTTAAATACTTGTATTAGATTCATTTATAATAAGTAAGACATCTCATTTCATGATCAAAACTCTTATGCATTATAAATTTGTTTATTTTACAGGAAGTTGGTCAAGTAGTGGCTTATAGTTCTGCTGAAGAATATGACATGCAAAGATTATCAGAAGCATTAGACAACCAAGGCTTGTATCAACGTCTCCAGTTGCCTTCAGATGCTGAAGAAGTTATACATGTTAGTGCTAAATATAAAGTAGATGAAGAACCTCGTGTAATATATTTTTTTAGGTAAAACTTTATGTGAGTATTTTGATTGCGATAAATGTATTAAAATTTTTTTTCCTTAAATTTATTTACATATATGCCAAGAGTATATTGTTATTCAATATTATCATCTGTTTGAATTCTTCATCTTTTAATATATTAAAATTTAGTTTAGTTTGAAAAAGTTTATTATTACTTATTCATTAATTAATGAAATTGCAACTCTTCATTCATTTTTTGCTTTTAGTGAAGGATCAGTTGTATTTTGGAATGTTCCAGATTTAGAGGTAGTTATATTATTTTCTAATGCTTAGTGTAATTTAGAATAATTTCTTTTTATTTTGCATTTCAAGATTGTGTTCTTTTTTTTAAACAGCAACAAAATGTTCTGCGTTTCCTAAAACCATTTGAAACAAATTCATATGATTCCGATTTAGTAAATGCAGAAAAAGAAGATATGGATTACTTATATTCCGAGTATGTTTGAAACCAGATTGTATGTATTTAAATATGCTGAATTTTTTGCTATTATTTTTCTTGCCATGTGTGAGTCTTATTTTGTAATTATATTTATTTTTTGCAGAAAAGGAACTAAATTCTCTAAAGGTAGAATTATTCTTCATTCTGAAGGCAATGCTGAATTTTATACATATACTTTTTCCAATGGTCTTGCTCTTTCTGGTAATTATATATTTACTACTTTTATATATATATATATATATAGTGAAGCTATTTGTAATATCCCCTCATTCCAGAATGAATGATATAAATTTATTGAGAAGTTATTTCACTAAAAATATTAATTCATCTGTATGACATATTCTTATATTTTGTTTTCTTATTATAATATAATTGCATTAAGTAAAATTTACAAGTTTATAACATTTAGCATTTTTTTGAATGTGTATATAAACTTATAAATTTTTTTTGCAAAAGTTTTTTTTTTTTTTTTTTTTTTTTTTTTTTTTTTTTTTGATAGAGGGAAATGTTTTTGTGAACTAAAAGTAATTTTAATTCAAAACTTTAAATTTAATCCCATAATCTTATTAGCTGTTAAAATAATTTTATATATGTGAACTTTATTTTCAGTATTTTAACTAAATAACCTTTGCACTTGGTTTCAAACACATAATTTTTTAAGACTTCAAATTGTTATAAATTTACAGTAGTGTTTTGAACTGTAAGTTCTCATTGCTTTTTATTTATTTAGCTGTGTTTTTTTAAACATATTCTCATTATTAGAACAAGTTTTCAAATGATATTTTTTTAAATTAAGAAGTTAACATTAATCTTCTACTCTACTATGATATTATTAATAAATTGTTTATATGTTGATAACAATGTCTGTTAACAATGACATGTGTATGTGTATTAATATTACCTTTACTTCATTTTTTTAAAAAATTATTTTTCATTTAACTAATTGTTATACATTTTTTACTTTTAGTCAAACTTGCGATGTGGGAAGCGGCATTAGAAAATTATATTGACAGTATGGAATGGGTAACTGAGGTAAAAAATTTTCATTTATTTTTCATTGGGAAATTAGAAATTGTCAGGTATAAATCAAATATTCTTATATCCACTATTTAATTCTTATTTGATATTTTTTACACTCCCTTTCAGTAAGGAAACCTAATTTTTTTTTTAATCCAATACTACCTGTTTTTGAAATTTATTTTTTAACTATTTTAGAAAATACTTTTCATTTAATATATTGTATAATTGTGTATAATATATTACTTAGTTTTAACCAGAACTTTGGCTTTTAATGCATACAAATTTTTTCCCCTAATGATCTGTGTAATATTTTTGAAAAATTAGGCGCAAGCACACTCAGAAAACGTATTTCATATTGCAGTTAATCTTCGAATTAAGGAAAATAATGAGGTTTATATAAATATATTACAAACTTTCATTTTTAAAATACAATGTATACCTGATTACCAATTATCAGGCTGTTCAAAGCAAAGAAAATGCTTTTTTTCTTTGTTTTAAATAATTTTAGTTCAAAGTTTGTTAATTTTTTTTTTTCCATCAGTAAGTACTTCGTGATATTACTGTTTCGAATAATTGACTCATATTTTATTTTTTTTTTAGAACATGAAGAGAGGTGAAAAAATTTCAATGACCCGTGATCAAGTATTTAAAAAAAGAGGAGAATTATTTGCTTTACGGTAATTACTCATATAGTTTCATTTTATATTTCAGTTATTTCCTGTCAACTACATTTAGCTTAACTTTATTATATGTATATTTGCAGGCATGTTATAAATTTAAGTTCCGATTTACTCGATACTCCAGATTTTTATTGGGATCGTCAAGATCTGGAACATTTGTATCAGCAAACATGTAATCATCTTAATATAGCAAAAAGGACTAAGGTGAGTTTCATTATGTTATTTATATTTTCAGATAGTATTTGACATTTAGCCCTTCTGTTGATTCCAATATAGATTCCTTCAATCTATAAATCTATTTGAAGCTCATCAGTTAATTGGCACTTGAATAACATTTGCTGCATTTCAAGAACATTTTACTGTTTGTACTTATTTGTAATATTGTGCAAACGAGATATGTAACATGCTAGAAACATTGTACTGAAGTGAAAAGTGGCAGGTATGACAAACAGTGGTCAAAAATGCAAGTGGTGCTGGCAGTGAAAATCAATAAATGCCCAAATCCCTTTAAAAAAATCTGAGAACAAATGGGTCAATAGCTGCTGAATTATTAAATGTGTGGGACCTTTAAATTCTGGGTTAAAGAGTATTTTGAATATAATTATTTACCGTTTTAAGTTTTCTACTATAATGTGTATCTTTTGCAGTTTAACCATTAATGTATGGACTTATCACCTAACCACTCTTCTCATTGACCAGTCTTTAAATGGCCGCAAATGCTTATAATAATGAGCTTTACTAATAAAATAAGTATCTATGGTTTTACTTATGATAGAAAATTACAACAAAAATTGACTAGAAGGGATTAAAGTTTTCTTTATTATGAAAATATACCTAAATTTTTTGGATAAAAATAGTTTAAGTCAATTTATGATAAAATCAAAAAATATATTCTTGGTGTCTAAATTATGTGATTAAAGTAATTTAACCCCATATTGCTCTGCAAACTAGAGGGCTGCTAATGTTTTGACTCTTTTCCATTTATACATTTTCACTGATACAATTACTTTTTTGACTGAGTGTACACTCCAGTTCAAACTATGTCATTTACAATTTCGTGCATGCATGCATCTTGTTTTAAGCTCTTTGTTTTCGTTATCTACTCACCTTATTGAATCTTAATTTCTTTGAATTTCTTGTAAGCAATGTTTTACATTATTTTTATTACTTGAATTTTTTGTAAGTAATTTTTTGCATTATGTTTATTACTTATTGATTTTAGGGTCTCCCCTCCCTTAATTCTTGTGAATGACAGTGGTTGCGGTAGCTTAGTGGTCATGGTTTCAGACTCTTGGCCGGCGGTTTTTGTTGAGTCGTGGGTTCGAACCTTGGCCATTATAGACCTGTCATGTAGCTGGGGCTAATGTACGTTAAATCTGTTGGGGTCCAATGTCCTCTTGTTGGCGTGGTGGGAAGTTAAGAGAGGGGGTGCCAGCTCAGGTATCATCCTCGTCACTTGACCAAGGTTTCAAAATTACGTGGTCCGTCGCCAATAGCCCTCATGTTGCTTCTAGTGGGATGTTAATAAAAATTAAACTCTTGTGAATGACAAATTTTTATTCTTTTAATTATTGTGTTCTTTCGTACTTTGAATATTTCCAATTCAGTCTACTAAGCTTCAAAAAAGGGGAGGTTGGTACCATCAAACTAGTTTAATCCTGCATATTTGGTCCTCACCCTGAAATTGCTTTTGATTTTTTTTTCTTTTAATTTTTTTTTTTTTTTTTGGTTTACCATTTCTTTTTGTTTTGAATATTTTACTAATTTTTCATATATATATATATATATATATGTGTGTGTGTTTCTATTGGATTGCAATTGATTTAATTAACCTTTCTAAATGAAAAGATTAATACAGGATTTTATATCTTTACTCCTTTTTCTATTAAAATTTCGGTGAGTATTAAGTATATCTTCATTTACAATATTTTCTGGAATCATTTTAGAGATATTTTATAAGCAAATAAAAATAATTCCGAATATTTTTGTTTTATTTTTTGTGATGCAGCCTTTAAATTCTTTCCTTTCATTGAGTATTTTCTGTTTTCCAAATTTTTGTGCATCATGACATTTTTTTAGATTTAAAAAAATTACCTGCATTAAACTCAATAAATAATAGTATTTATTATGAAGTTTTATGTTCTATTTTAAAATATAATATATTAAACTTTTTTTTTTGACCAGAAAAATATTTTAACTGAGTTCTGTATTTTCCCTTCTAGGTGATGAATGAACGTTTGAGCTACTGTTCTGAATTAATTGACTTGTTAGGTAATCATATGAATGACAAGCATCATGTACGTTTGGAATGGATGATTATTATTCTCATCATGGTGGAGGTAATATATAAATTATTTTTCTTGATTTTAACATTAAAAGTGTTGGTTATTTTACTATTTCCATTCTAAGGCTGAAAAAAAAGTGCAAAAGTTACTAAAAATGACAATAGAAAGTTATATAAAAATATGCACTTAATAAGCTTTTGAAAACAATAACTTATAAACAGCTCTTTCATTTCTCAATTGTTAAACTTTTTAATAATTTTGTAATAAATCATTGTAAGATTTTTTTTTTTTTAAAAAAAAGCATTCATTATTTAAATTGTCAATCCAACAGTAGAGAAAGAGAGAGGGAAAGTGGGATACCCTATAAAACATTTGAATGGATGTTGAATAAAAGGATAAGATTCCAAAAATATCGCAAATTAAAATAAGATGATCATTTGACCAATATGTGTGCAATCTACCCATAGACTGCAAAAGTGTATATATATATGTGTATATATATTATTTCACTTCATATAATCATGCAGCAGTGTTTCCATGGTTGAGTAGAAAAAAGAATAATATTTAGAGATTATTATCTTTATTGCACTCACTGCTTACATTTACTATTTTTTTGGAATCTTACCTTTTTTTTTTTTTACAATCATCCATTTAATTGTAAAATTTATTTATGCTATAATTAGTAAACAATTTTTTCCCTTCTAAAAACTAAATGTAAGAACATGGTGTTTCTTTCAATGAATGTAATAAATTCAGATAATAAAGAAGTGATATTTGATAAAGAAATGGTTGCTATATATATATATATATATATACAGTGGTGGCCCAAATTGTGGACACTTTTGGAAATTTTTATGTATTTGAACCTTTGTATACAAAACGTTATGTTTCAAAAAAAATAAAGTCATATAGATCATTTATTTGAAAGAAAATTTAACACTGAATTTAGTATTAAAAACAAAATTCAAATATTTGCAATACATAAAAAGTTAAGGAGCAATAATTATGAATATGCATTAGGTACTGATGATTGCAGCGAGTTATTGATACTTAGTAGAGTATCCTTTATTTTTTATTACACAATGGCAGGAAATAATTATAGCCTCAATTAATTCTCTTTTATTTGATGAGCACCTCATTTGGACTAGAGTTTGAAACAGTGCCACAAATTTTTGATCGGTTTGAGGTCAGTACTTGTTCCTGGCCTGAACAACTATTCAATGCTCTTTGTACTAAATTACTCTTTCGATAATTTTGCTGTGTGGCAGAAAGCACAATCCTGCTGAAAAATAAATGAAGCATTGTTGTTAAAGAGATCCCTTACAGAAGGTAGAAGTTTGGGTTTTAGAATAGAGTCAATGTATTTTCTGGCATTCAAGTGTTCCATCGAGGACATGAAGGTGACCAGTTCCATTTGCTGATATCTATGACCAAATAATAGCACCTAGTGGGTTCTTCACAGTAGCCTGAATGCAGTCAGAATGTATCTCTTCTTCTATTCTATATGTCTTTTATATTTTTGCCCATCACTACTGAATAATGATATCTTAGTTTCATCGCTCCATAAAATTTGTGTCTACTTATTATCTGTTCAAGTAATGTGCTCTTTTGCTCACTGCAGTCTTTTTCTGTGCTGCTGCAAATTGAGATAAATTTTTTTTGTGGTATTCTATATCTTAGTCCAACATCTGTTAATCTTTTCCTGATTGTTCTTGAGCTTACAGAAACACCAGCATCATTCAGATAACTTCTGGTGGCCGTTGATGACATTCTTCTATCTTGGAGACAATTTTTTTATTCTTCTGTCATCAACAGAAGTGGTTCACCTTTTTCAGCCTTTTCCTGCTTTGTTTTTTATTGAATTTGTCTCCTTATGTTGTAAACAAAATTTTTGGACTCCAGCTGTAGTCACTTACCTGTCTTGCAGTTTCAGCATAGGAAATACCACTTTCTTGTAGCACAATTATCTTACATCGCTTTCTAGGTGTCCAATCTACTCTTTTATTTGATGTCATTGCTTCTTGACTAATAATAGCCCTAATGTTGCTTCTAGAGTGACATTAATAAAACGATACCAAAACTAAAGCTTTTGAACTAAATATTAAAAATTTATACAATAATTCCTACTTCTAATTTGATTACATAAGAAACAGTCTTCCCCTTCTAAGAACAAAGCACAATAATGACTTGTTCCAACTGCAAACACGATGTCAGCTTCTACTGGCAGTTACTAATGTATGATTGGTTCCCAGAACAAGAACAGTGATTGGCCTGGCCAGGAAAATTAGACATTACAAACCACTTGGTAACTGTATTTGTTTTCTAGATTAAAATATGCATAACTTTTTTGTATTGTAATTATTTTAATTTTGTTTTTTTGAATTGAATTTAATATTAAATTCTCTTTAAAACAATATATACAAATTTGCATTATGTGAAACAATTTTCTGTAAGCATATACAGTTAAAAAACTAAAATTTACAAAAGTGTCCACAACTTTGGCCACCACTGTATATATATATATATATATATATATATATATATATAAATCCTTTTTCACAGATGGGGGATTGTATAAAAGTTTTTTAAAAATTGAGCAACTTTTGATGAAATAAGAAATTTATGTAATTCCCTTAAATATTTTTTTTTTTAGATTTTAGCTTTTCAAGACAAAATATTTTTATTCTTTCTTTTTCTATTAAAATCGTGTTTTGTTATTGACTATCCTTTAGTAGTACATCCTCGTAGTGTAATATAATAAAATACATGTTTGGTATTTTAAATGATACATTCAAATTATTTTTAAAAATTTTGCCAATTAAATGCATTTGGTTACCCATTTAAAATATACAATTTTTTGAAAAAATATTCATTCTTTTGAGAAACATTATTATAAAGTTCTGAAAAGTCACAGGAAGAAAAGCATTTTTTTTTTAAAAATCTGGGACTTTTAATTGTAAATAATTAGATAATTTTTAAAATGGTCCTTCTATAGAGGTATTGCTTATTAAAGTTGTTTGAATCATTAATTAATTTTTTTCAATTTTTGGTTGCATAATTATTTTTTTATGATATTATATAATAGTATTCAATAATTGAATGATTTTTTTATGTGTCAGTCACACCCTTTTTAGTGTTCTGAATAGAAAGCAATGCTTTTTTTCCCTTTCTATTTTATAATGTTTTTTGCTGTTAAGTTATTTACCTATTCTGAACGACACTATTTTGAATGTATTTTAATTCATGTTTTATCATTTATTTGTATATTGTATCTGTTATGTTTTACCTACTATCTGTGTTTTCCTAAATTTCTCTTTATCTTTTTTTAGGTTATGTTTGAGTGCATACATTTTATCGAACAGTTATTTCACTGATCTATTTTTGTGTAAATTATTTTTTTTATTTTAGATGTTCCTATGAATCTTTATTTTTTGTTTGTTGGCAATTTAACAAATTGGTATAAATGTATAATTTAGTCACTTATTTGTATTATCAAATATAGGAATCTATTACAAATAAAGTTATTTTAATATGAAAAGATAGCTTGTTTTTCCACATTTATTCTTGAAAATTTCTTTATTACAATTGTTTAAAGTGAAACAAATTAAATTTTAAATATATTCTGCATTAGAATTTTATTGAATTTTTTTTTTTTTTATAAATCTCAAAACTTGCTGGTTATTCTGATGTATCATAAAGAATTATTAAACCAGTATTGTTATTATGTTGTTACGAAATTATGCAATGTTCTTCCCCTTTTCAATTTAACAAATTTATTTAAAAATGAGATAATAATTTTGTTACTAAGATTATATATTCTTTATCTTTTAGTATATTCTAAGATTTAAAAAAATTGAAGAATTCTCCTCTCAGTCATATTTTTTTAATTCTAAAGTTTTACGTGTTCATTAATTAGTAAATTATAGAAATTTTTTGAGTTTTGTTTATGTAGAACATTAATTATTTTTAGTTTTATTTTGGCATAAAACATAATTCCATATAATTCATTGTAACTTAAATAGAATACTTATTTTTACAGAATGTGAAATACCACTATATAGTGTAATTATTATGCTATATATAATAATTTTTTAATAATATTTATTGTTTTATTATTATTATTTTAATTTCTCATATTTAATTTTACATCCGTTTGTGTCAATTTCAGTTTTGTGAAGAAGGGTTGATTAAATTTTGTAATTTTGTTGAATATTTTCATTATGCTGTTTGTTTCAGGGGATTTAAAATTTCCTTTTATTTTTAGAATTTCATTTAGTTGAAGAAAAATTTTAATCTGTTTATAGACTCATATAAGACACTTTATTAAACTCGTTAGTTTGCAAGAACTTCTCATGTCTGATGAAAGAGGAAAAATATATCCATTATATTGCTTACACTTGGTTAAAAAAAAAGAACAAAATTGCTTTTGATAATTTAATATTTCTAGTCATTTAAAATTATCTCTTAAATAATTAATATAATATATGCAATATTTTCAAATTGGGAAATTAATGTTTTATATTTATTATTCTAATATTCTTGCAGTTATATAAAAGCTATTGGCTAACTCTTTGTCATGTTAAAAATCAATTACCTTATACATTACAGAAAAAAATAATAGATATTTTATGTATCAGAATTCATTCTAATGTTGAGTAAACCTTTTTTTTTTTGCTTACAAAGTTTGTACATTTTTGTTTTTACATTGTAAGTCAATAAAATACAACTGTGTAAAATGTGTATTCAATTTCTCTTCAGTAAATACCAAAAACTGAAAAATTTATAAAAAAATAAAATTGAAGTGTTTATATTGAGTAAAGTTAGCATATATATTGTTTTAAAAAGAATCTATGATAATTACAAAGGCAGGAAAATATTTATAAAATTCTTTTTTATGTGCAAATAGCAGTGGAAAATTGTCTCTAAAACTTGTTTTCTGTGTTTATTTATGTAACAATTTCTTTTTTATTTTGTTGCACACAAACATTATTCTCAGAATGCTTTTGGCACAAGAATTTCTTTTTTACATTTTTGATGAGAAAACATTTAACTCATCTGAATAGTCATTTGTAATTCACTTGTTCAAATACAGTTTTGATTTATTTCATTTCACCTTTGAAAAAGGTAGAAAAAAATAAAAGTTTTATTTGTAATTAATTCCATAGTTCCCATATCTTGAAAAAAAAAAGGGGGGGGGAGTGTCAGTCCTTAACCCTAATCATTGATCATATTTAACATAAAAGATGCATTATAATAAAGCTAACTCATAAGTTACAGATTTTATTATTTTCTTTTTAAAAGAATCATTCAATTTATTATTAAGATATCATAAATTTTATATCATGTTTGATACTAAAATAGGACATATTAAAGGTGGGAAAGTAAATTTATTATTTTATTTTTCGGTGAGAATCTTGAACATAATGATTACACACACACATGTATATATATATATATATATATATATATATGGTTGTTGTTAAAATAAACTATATATATAGTTTTTTTTTAACAAGCAAATGAAAAATCCAAAAATGCTTGGTTGTTTTTGTTATGTAGTCTTCCTAATAAAACAAATCCTTCATATTTTTTTCAGTTCATTTTTTAAAACAAAAGTTTTTCCTTCACCTTCCTCAAGCTATTCTTTCAGAATTATTAATTTAATAAGAAATATTTTCATTAAGTTTCTGTTTTGTAATTGTATTTCCGGATATAATGCTTTATATCAGAGATGCACCAATTGTTAAGACTGAACTTTATTCCCATGCACTGATGGAAGATGGGTTGCAAAAAATGAAGTTATCATACCAAACACATAATTTATTTTACTTATATTTGTCATATACTGTTACAATTAAAGTTAATGTGATAATTTTGCTATAGAATTTATTTGATGTACGACATTGCACTGTTTAAAAAATTATTCAAACATCTAGCTCATCTTTTACAGCAACCCGACAGAATTATTTTTAAATTTTTATATGTTGTGTCTCTTTAAAATATTCCAATTCTGATGCATTTTCATGTGAAACATTAAAACAATTTTTCTCCCAAAAATTTATCTGTCTTATTTTTTGATATATGCATGTATAATTTTCAAAGATTTTTTTTTTTATTTGCTGAATTTGAAATAATATGATAAAACAAACCATCATAAAAATGTTTGATTTTTATCATAAATGAAATGTAATTGAAAATTTTACTGCTACATTTCATTACATCTATTGAAATTTTCGTTTACGTTAAAATTTTAAAATTGTAGATATATAAAGACAAAAAAATTTTTAATTAAAAAATATGCTTATAGTCTTAAGAAAAGGCTTATAAAATTTTATGTTTATAAACATTTCTAAATTCCTTGGTTTAGAAAAGCTAAAGTAACTGGAAAAGGAGGAAGAGCTCTCTTCAAGTATTGCTTTGGTGGTATCCACTGGTAGATCTTTTCTGCTGTATAATCTGTTTCGTATTCAACGCAAGTTCCTTTCATAGACCTAGGGGAAAGAAATTTTTATGTGTTCAAAATCCAAATAGCATTCATGTTACTTAAGTATTCAAAGCACTGCTAAATACTATTTATGTTTCTATTTAATTAAAATTTGGTAACAGTTATTGAAATAAGTCAACCGTGACCAAATACTTGCCAGTAAAAGCAATTTTGTTTTCAGTTTATTTTTGAGTATTTGAGGGCTGAGACTATTGTAAAATTACATATGTATGAGGTTAATTCAATCTGCAGGTTACATATCAATATTGAGGTTTCTAGAATTGGTTGTAAATTGTATCCAAATGTGTTGGTGGGTAACAATAGATAGAACAACTACAGTTGGATGTTCTGATGGCTTAGCCTACTGCGCCGTGCACAATCGCTTGCTTTTTTAAAAGTTGTGAATACGATGGATGCCCAGACTGTTAATTGAGAAATTTAAAAAATTACATTGGACCTGTCGGTGCAACATCTGTTTCAATAGGTGGATGAAATTATTCATTCATTAATTATGAAATAATCATGAAATAATTCATTGTTGCTGGTCATAAAACATGGGTTCATCATTTTCAATCAGAACCAAAGCGAACCTCCATGATATGAAAACATTCTTCACCTTCAAAACTCATATTGAATATTATACTGTCGGCCGATAAGGTCGTGTCTTTGGGCTATTCGCAGTTTTCTCTTCATTAACCTTGAGGACTTTAATTGATATTGATTGCTATAAATATCAATTTCTTCTCAACCCAAATGAAACGTGGTAAGGCAAACTAGAGGTAGGTAGAAATAAAGTGAAATGAAGCAAAACGAAATTATGAACAAAACGAAATTTGGACGATAGAGGTCGAGTGGCGCTAGCATTAAGTATATACCTGAAAGATGGTAGACGAGATCAAGAGTTACTACGGGTGATAATGATCGTAATAAAGTCAAGAAATTAAACCAACCTGAACTGGGAAAACTTTGGTAAGACACTCTTAATTCGGTATTAGTTGAACGGGTGAAACTATCTTGGGTGTTATCTTGTAGAGCAGGCATCCATCTAATATTATAGTGGAAGTTTATTGAATAAATATTTGTGTGAGATTTGTCTACTGTCTATCATTATAGGTTATTGACTTTGTAGTGTTAGTTATATTTGATCGAGTTATGGCACAAGAGTCGAATAGAAATACTCATTCGCCACAAGGTTATGTTGACAGCGTTTTAGGATTCTTAAGGAGTTTTACTCGTTTATTTTCTGAAACGGGATAAAACTATGACTGCTATCATATTGTAACATACTGTTGAAATTTCAGAAGAAAAGATGGAGGCAGTTAGAAGAAATTATCGAGGCCTATTTTATTCGAGGATTGTGATGCGATGCGATTGTTTATTTACGTCGCATTGAGAAGCAACACGGGCGCTGTTGGTGGCAGACGTCACAATTTTGAACCTCGGTCAAGTGACGAGGATGGTACCTGAGCTTTCACCTCTCTCTAAATTTCCACACCACTTCTACGGGAGGACTTGGGACCTCGACCAGATTTAACGTGCATCATCTCGCTGCGCAGCGGATCTTTAGTGGCATCGGGTCTCGAACCCACGACTCAACGCCGGATGAAAGTTCGAGATCATTACTTACTTTTAGGCTAACCACAGCCACATTTTATTCGAGGAATTTTGTTCCATCACAACTGTACCAGGTCTCATACAGCTCGAATTACCCAAAAGAAATTTAAAGAACTTCGGTGGCAACTTTTTCAACACTTGCCTCACAACCCAATCTTAGTCCTAGGCGATTATTACCTGTTTAGTCCGTTATCATTTTTTTTATGTTAGCTCATAACTCAGAAATATTCAAATACAATGTTACAAAATGGGACATTTAGGCAAATTTAAGTTGAGAAATCAGATAAGTGGAAAAAATCGACATCCACGATGAAAAAATTTATCTTTCAAAGTTAATCCACTGTATTGAGTAATTAATCCATTAATACCATAATTTAGTTCTCTTTGAGCTCCAAACATTTTCTTCGCGAGAAAATTCTTATGAACCACCTTAATTACCTTCACTCCATTATAAATCTATCTAATTTTTCACTTTTCTACTTTCTGGAAATATTCTATTTAATTTTTAACTCTATTAATGCATCAATCTCTCTTGCTTATATGCTCCTCCCCCCAAAAGCACAAAAAGCTATTATCAAAGAAGCCAATTGCAGTCTAATGAGCCACTCCGATTCAAACAATAGAAGTGCCTCCTCTCATCACAGCAAATTTCATGCTATAGTCTCCCAAATAAGCCTTCAACTTTCACTTTCAACACCATCTGCAACAGCCAATAGGAACAAAGCAACTATCCAATAGTAATTCAATCTCTTCGAACACTCAGTTCTTCAAGAGTAAAATTCATCAGCTTCAAGCTACTTCTCGGTTCAACAGTATTCGGGTTTGAGTAGTACTTTGCACCCCAGGCACCTCCGTAGAAACTACAACTTTAAAAAAATTTTCAAGTAATGAAGAAAATTGCGAAAGTTTTTAAGTTTATCATTTTTTTCCCTAACGATTTTATCCAAACCATTATCAAAGAACATATTAGGAAACTCAAGAACTGAACTTAACGTCGCTAGAAAATTGATACCAGAATCAATGCCTTGTATGAGTATGTTCGAGTAGCTTGCAAACCTTTATCATAAGCCAAAATTTAATAAACTTCATTTGATGGGAAAGTACATCTGTACATTTTTATAGCTTTTCTGTTTCTATGAATCTGAGAAAATTTAATTCTTCGCAAACACTGATAATCGTAATCATTGGTGATGGTACATGAGAGAGGCAGCTTGCGTTAATCGCCTTTTTGCGTTTGCGTCGACCACCTTGCTGCTAGACCGTCATTAAGAAGATAAAGTTAAGCTTAATCCTTTCGCCGAAAATTTGCTACGACTCGACTTTCTTTTTAAAAATATTATTCTTTTATTCTATGAATTATTCAATAGATATTCGATTTTTAAGATTGAAGATGTATATTTTTGCATTAAAATAATTATTAAAATACTCTAAAATGTTTGATGTTCTTTTTATATATTCATCTTCCAGATATTTAGATCCATAAGATTTCAATAAAAAAAAAATATCCAAAAGAGAAGAAAAAATGGAATATAAACCTTAGCCCACTCATCTGCATGGATACTCTGAAATGTCTCATCTTTTCAGGGAATCATCAGTTGAACAAATATTATTGACTTAGTTTCCTGAAGCAAGAAGCGATTATTATCTTGTTATTCATCCGCGAATCTTTGAATAATGACGATGGCAAACTTAATACCGTAGAAAGTACTTCTAGAATCGGTTTGAATTCGTAATGATTTCTGCAAAGTTTTCGGCTGGTTTGAAAAATCATGCAACTTACTACTTCGATTCAAATTTCGATTAATTATATTCTTGTCCAATGAACAATTTAAAGGGTTGAAGCGGAACAATTAAAAAAACCAGTACATAAAAATTAGTTAGAAAAAAAAAGGTATGCATACTATAAAAATAATTTTTAAGAAACACTGAGTTTTGTATTTTTGTTATACAGGCCTAACCAGAAAATTACAAGTTCGAGTTCCGGTGTAAAATAAAAGCAGTTATCTGAAATATTACTATTAACTATTTGTTAAATCAAGCTAGACTTAAAAATCCTTGCATGTCTTAGAATTTTAACAAATGTTAGAAATCGATACATTTAATGAACTTTTCAGGGTTCATGCACCATTTCTTCTTTTAGTGCTTAAGACCCGTGTGGTGACCGGGAATGACAGAATAGTCCCACTGTAGCTCATGCATGTCGTAAGAGGCGACTAAAATGAGTACCCAGCGTCTGGGGGTATAGCCAGGCATCCTGCCCCTGGGGATTATATCAGGGGACCTCAGGGACTTGCCTTCTGCAGGTAAGTACGGCATCATGACCCCGAGGCACCTTAGTGATCTTTTTCTTTCTCATGGGGTTTACTGTCTTTGGTAAACACGGGTGACGCACTCCCGGGATACCCTAGCGATCCTTCTCTATTTTCGACCCTCCTTCTTGTCAACCACTTTTTTTTTTTCGACTTCACGTATAGACCATAGTTTAATCTTGTTTGGCGTAGCATAGCTATATCTGGCTCTTGTGCCAATAAACTTTACATTCACTCACTCACTCACTTTTAGTGCTTAAGAAAAGAAAACATACCATTTATTTTCGATATTCATGTGACTTCGCATTGCTTTGTATTGATTTTTAGAAAATTTTTCTGTAATTATTTTTCCATTTTCATTACACAATGTTTGAATGATTGATACTGAATTATTAGTTGATTATTTTATTAGATTCACACTTAGAAGAAACATTGAGGCTATTGGCACAAACCTTGTAATTTTGAATCTCAATCAAGGGATGAGGATAGCACTTCAACTGCCAAACGTCATCTACCAAAACTTCTCAACTTCATTTACCATACTTCCAATCCACTTAACGTGAGGGCCGCGGTAGCCTAGTGGTCAAGGTCGTGGACTAGTAGCTGGTTGTTATCGTTCAGTCGCGGGTTCGATCCTTGGCCGCCAAAGACCCACCGTGTAGCTGGGGCTGATGCCCGTTAAATCTGTTCGAGGCCCAAAGTCCTCCCGTTGGCGTGGTGTGGATGTTAGGAGAGGGAGTGCCAGCTCAGGTGTTGTCCTCGTCACTTGACCGTGGTTCAAAATTACAAGGTCCGTCGCCAATAGCCCTCGTGTTGCTTCTAGTGCGACGTTAATAAAAACTAAACTACTTAACGTGAGGACTTGAATCCTCGAGAGATTTAACGTGCCTCTGCTCGCGACACGAGGGTGTTTTTGAGGGGAGGAGATATGAGGGTTGTAAATCCATACCCCCTTAAGGATTGTTTTATACTGAACTTTTATAAAACCGATTTTTTTTTTTTTTACTGAAATTTTTTAAATTTTTTTTTTTTTCTGAAAAAAATTAATATCCGAAATATCGCACTCCACATAAATATGTTTTCCTCTTAAGAAAATCAGTAAAATTTGAAATTAATTTTGAGATGTTAGTTTAAAAGGCAGATACCTACCCCTGCCCTTCCCTCATGAAAAATTTCTCTCTATGTCACTGACAATAGCCATTGAATAATCGAAAAGGCTGAATTCCATTTTAGAGTATTCTATCGATGTTTGCAATGAATTTAGAGTATCTTATCGATGTTTTATACAAATTTTTAAAAATTATGTGATAAATTAATAACAGATATTTTATACAATTTGTACACTTAATAAATTATGTTCATTTTATGGGGATTATCGTGGCAGTTATAAGTGACAGGTACGACAACTGTTTTAAGTTAAATCAACCAATGTATACGGAGATTAAGCCCGCGCAAAAAACGAAATAATTTTTATAATGCAATCTTCATATGTTAATATGTATAATATGCAGTACTTTTAAATAATGATTTTTTTTCTTGAAATTCTTATTTATAGTTTACTTACGTCGAGTATGTTTTGCACTTCTTGGGATGATCGAGAGCGTAACAATATTTCTGGAGGACGTTGAAATAGGTGTGTCCCATCGTATTCGAAGTGATAGTGTCGATTCGACTGAGGCAATCATAAAAATCATAGTCGCAGTTGCAGCTCAACCTGTAAATACGTTTTAAGTATTGCATTCAAAGGAGATCAGTTTTAACAAAAAAACATTAATAGTCAACACAAATCATACGAACCAGGTAAAATCAATGACTCGTTTTTGAAATTTTATACTGAGGTTTATTTGAAATTTTATACTGAGGTTTATTTGAAATTTTATACTGAAAAGTTTTAATTATTACTAAGAAATGATAAAGATATATATGAAGGGCGTTTCGAAACTCATGGACAAAAATTTAAGAGGTGATAGAAAACATCTAAGCAAGAAGTTCTCATCATGCAGTGCATAAGCGGAGAGCTAGCTGTGAACCGCTAGACGGGCTATAACAGAAAGCATAAAGTGCGAGTTTTCTTGGTCATTTCTACCATGGATTTCAGGAGGCATGGCAACATTCAGTAATATGCCTTCTGAAATCCACAGTGGAATGCTTATGTGTAAGAAAACTCCTGCTGTATGCATTCCGTTACAGCACCGTCTATAGGTTCACCACTTGTTCTCTGCCTATGTATTGTTACGAACATGAATCGATGCTTTCCTGTAGCGCTTCTCTTAAAAGGAAAATAATGATGAACAGAGATGACGAAAGAGAGTTTAACCAATGACCCCCTTCGCCTTGGCGACAAATGGAAAGTACTCGAAGGCGCTGGAACTTAAGCGAAAAATCGAACGGGAAGAAAGTTACGGACTTTTCGTGAATTTTCTTATGAAACGTCACGCCTTGCCGGAAAGGTACAAATACGCCAAGAGCTGCAGTCGGATGAGTCAGTCTGGGGAAGAATCGGTCTATGTACGGAATCAGTTGTCTGAGGAGTCTGCTTTGTAGACCGATCGTGGCCAAGTGAGTCTGCTGGGGATTCAGCCTGAATCTAACGGAATTGTTTTGGAGACTCTGTTGAGGAAATGGATCGACTGAACGCTGTCGGCACTTGAAGTGGAGGGTGTCGAGTGAATTTGTGAAGAAGCAACGTATATTCGGAGCCTGCCCTGGAAGTGCAGACTATTACTGCGGAGGTTGTCCGCAGTGATGAGCAATACGCTGGTGAGCTGAACGTGGCTGAAATAACTATGACTGTTAATGTTTAATGTTTGTTTTGCTCCTGTATCTTAGTCATTGAATTGCGCAAGTGCTGTGTATCTGTTATAACTACCTGTAAGTTGTCTGAAGATTTACGAATAAATCGTCATTTGTTTTTATCCTCCGATTTGGACTTGATTTTCATTCCTCACACGCACCCACAAGAAGAAATGTTTTCGTAACACTATTGTCTGGTGAATATTGCTTGTTTAGATGTTTTCTATCATCCCTCAAATTTTTGTCCATTGTGTTTCGAGACTCCCTGTATCTGGATAAAATTTATCCTGCATATAAATTAATCATTAAATACATAATGCGGTCATTTGCGACTATTAATGTTGATTTGTTTGCTTTCAGGAAGCCGTAGATTGAAGTAACCCAAAGTACAGTAAATTTTGATCATTACTATAAATAATAGAGATAGAAACTTAATATTTTTTCCATACATTAAGCTTCTGTACATTATATTGTAGATATTCTGATTGAAAGTTACAAGAGTTATACATTTCCTCCAGCGTTTCTTGATACTTCTATGCCCTTCAGTGTAGAAAGCAGATTGAACTATCATCTCCATACTGCGGGCTACTTCGATCTACGGTTTTTTGAAACAAAACAAACCAATATGAATAGCTGTTATTTAAAACATAATGCACAGAATGAATTTCGTCCAGGTATTTCGGTTATTTCTTAGTTGCAACTTCACGATACCACTCCTATAATATTAAAATATCAAATTTTACGGGCGAGAGATTGCATAAATTAAAGGATAAATTGTAATCGTATCAGAAAATAAAAAGGAACTCTTTACTATGAGATAAAGAATGGGAAATATATATATATATATATACACATATACCTACGAGAGATGTCAATCTAATACAATAAATTAATATTCATATTCTTTTATTCATTTTTTATTCATCTATTTACCTTAAGCTGAAAAGGCGCTATATAAGAATCACATATTAAACTCATTTTAAATTTTTTTTTTCTCTTACCATTTAGGTAAAATTGCTTTAAAAACTATAATATTGTAAAATAGAAACAAATAATTACATGAATGCTCTCATAATTGGACAGGTTATTTAGTCAGATTACGGGCTGATTAAAAAAATATTTGCTTAAGAAATGAATTATTTTGTTATGTATAATAGCATATAAAACTTTCCCCCCTCAGTATTAAAGAAATTTAATATGTGACAATATATTAGGTTCGCCCTGAAAGTTCTGTCAGTTTGGGAGGTGAAAGAAAATAATACATTTTCATACATTCAATATTATTTATTGAATGTATTTATTATTTTCATACATACAATATAATTCCCATCGTTACTAATGTATAAATACACCCTATAGCAAAAAAAAAATCGACGTACCAAGAAGGAGTCGCCCGATTGGAATGAAATTGCGTAAGTAAAGACATTGAGACCGAACCTACAAATGATTAAACTTTAGAGTCCAATGAATGAATAGTGGGAGTTTCAGCGTATCTTAACTGCGCGTTCAGCAGGTGTATATAAGGAAGACAGAGCGATTGTCAAAGCAGCTGTTACAGCACCGATTCGTCGTTATCAACTATCCAACGCGTGTCCTGCACACATATATCCAACATGGACCCTCGACAGACGACTGTGAAAGAGGAAATTACGCTCTCTCCGACCTTTACGCCACTTACCTCTCACGCCTGTACACCGTCAAATCCGATTACGGTGGTGTTGAGCTTGATCAAGCTCGAACTACGCTGACTGAAGACGTATGGTTTTAAGTGACGAGTCACGTTTCAGACAGTGTTCTGACGACAACCGCAGATGTGTCTGGAAACGTCCATGGCAGTGTGAGAATGCCGCCTTTACTATCGCACGCCACACAGGCCCACAACAGGGCGTTATGGTCTGGGGTGCCATCTCCTTTGATAGCCGGACCCCTTTGGTAGTCATTTCTGACACACTAACAGCACAGCGGTGCGTAAAACGACATTCTACTACCGGCTGTGTGACCATTCCTTTTGTGACACCAAGGACGTATTTTTCAACAAGATCATGCCCGGCTGCACACGGCACGTGTTGCTATGAACTGTCTGCAAACTTACCCTACACTTCCTTGACTAGCAAGGTCGCCTGATCTTTCTTCCATAGAGAAAATATGGGATGTTATGGGAAGGCGGTTGCAACCATCCCGGAATGTTGACGATTTGGCACAAAAGTTGGAGGGAATTTGGCACGAAATTCCTCAGCACACAATCCGGAAACTTTATCAGTCTATGCCACGCAGGGTGACAGCTTGCATCCAGGCTAGAGGTGGACCAACGCCTTATTGACTTCTTCTCTTTGTAACGCCAAATTTTGAAGTAAATAAGTCAATTATTCTGAAACTTCAATCGTTTGTTTTTCTATGTATGTTCTGCTCATCCAACAATTTTTATCGCAATCGGACAACTCCTTCTTGGTGCTTCGTTTTTTGTTTTGTTTTGTTATAGAGTGCATTTCAGATAGGTGCTAGTGGGTTAGTGAGAAAATTTTGCTTAATCGAGTCGTCATACACACATCTCTGCTTTTTTGGAAAAAGAAAACATCCTTCTTGGACCGGATGATAACAGGTGAGAAAAAAAAAATTACGTATGAAAACATCGTAACGAAAAGAGAATCCTTTGAATCCGGATGACCTGTCTTGTCTACCCGTAAACCGAGATTGAATCTGAATAAAGATTGCTGTGTACAGAGTGGGAGATCCAGGGACCAAAACAAAGTGAGCTTTTGAAACTTAATAATGAAAACCTCAATTCGGAGGGATACTGTCAGCAAAAGAATAATAATAATAATAATAACTCACAGAAAATAAGCCGACGATGTTCAAGAAGAAATACATCATACTGCATTATGAGAATACCACACCCCATGCTGCTTTGTTGACTCATCAGAAAATCGCAGAGCTAGGCTGGGAATTTCTATCGCATCCACCCTACTCCCCAGACCTAGCACCCTCCGATTATCACTTGTTTGTTTCTCTGCAAAATGTTTTGAAAGAAAGAAAAATTCAAAACTGAAGCAGATGTTAATCAAGCACTACTGGAGTTCTTCGCTTCTGAAGACGAGACCTTTTTCAAAAATACTATTTATAAATTACTATCACACTGGTAATATCACGCTTCTCAAACTGACAGAACTTTTCGGTAGATCTAACAGAATTTGTGCAATGGCCACCTCCAAACCCGTAAGTCGTGCTTCATCCGGAATCAGTCTTAATTGGTCTGCACAAATCAAGCTCTACGAAATTCTGTAATAAATATAAGTTATATAAATTATATGAAATGAATTACACTGTGAAAGGCGTATCATTTGTTAGATTGTATTTTGTTCTCCCAGATTCAATGATGTCATCGCATATGTCATGATCTCTGCAGCATCGGTCGACATCTTCGAAATAGCCCAAATCGTTAAGGTGCTCTGCTACATCTCCTGGGCCGCACCATTTTGTACCTAGAATATTTATCAATAATCAGAATAGACGACTGCAAATGAGATACGGTAGCTTAAAAACGACCAAAATATAGAAAAAAAATCACCTTTCTTTACTATATGACTTTTCTATTTATGAGTACAGCTTTTTATATCTTTTGCTACATTATTTAGCGAATTACAATCGGACTTCCTTAACATGTGGCACAGTAACATACGCGATTTTACTATTGCTTCTTCGTTAAGCAATCGCTTGTAATTTCCCTCCTAGATATTGTGGCGCCATAATTTGTCTTTTTCATTTTGGGAAATTCAGATTAATCTTTTGTTCGAATGTTAAGAGCAGATTTTTAATATCTATTTTTAATCCTTTCTATTTGTATATGTAGAATTTTCCAATTTATTATCTTAGTATTGACTGTATTTTCAAATATATTGAAAAACGAGTTCCTCAGTTACTCCATAGATGGCACCAGGAATCAGCGTCATGTGATAGCTCACGCAGCTCCCCCTATTCCTGAACAAAACAGGGAAGCGTTCAGTTCTCACTCTCCTCTTCTCCTCTGCTCTTCTCCGCCTTCTCTCTTCACCCGATGCAACTGAACTCCGATCGCCAGCGCGCGTTCCAACCCTCATCGCCGATATATGATAAAATTGGGTAGCCATCTATCTTTCTCGAGGGAACTAGTTGATCAAAAACTACCTGTACATAGTAATATTGTAAATAGTCTTACTTCATCTAATCAAGAATAAAATAATGATTCAACTTAGAGCTTCTTCAATGAACTGGTAAATGCCAAAACCGAACATCTCCCCCCCTTCCCTACACACCGAAGCACCAGGAGGTGTCTTGTCTAGACGGATACCTCCTACATATATGTATCATCCGTTATCGGAAAGTGAAATTTGTGAGTTTGGAATTTTTTGTAAGAGTTATTTTGAAATTCTTGTGCCAAGTGAGATTAGCTATACCATTTGCATTGGTCGAATCATTTTGTATTTGTCGAATTGTAAGAGATGCAAAGAGTTTATTTTTGAATAAAAGAGTGCCGTAGTAATTAAAATAAAATGTCGAAACAGTATAAACGTAAACAAAAGGCTTATACGATCAAAGAAAACCTCAATATTATGAAACGAATTCTAAAGGGGGCAAAACAAGTAAAAAATTGCCAGGAAACTTAATCTGCTTGAGTCTACACTACGTGCACTGTTTAAAAATGAGGTTTCGATCAATTTATATTAATACTGTAATTCGCTGTTTATTTAATCAAATGGACATCGACAATCACTGTTAACGAGGTTAGATTGAATTTCAAGTTCCTTACCATAATACCAAATCATTTCATTAACCTTCAAAACATCCAACGGCTTTTTCTCAGCTCCTTATTTTCTTCACTATCATGTACTTAAATTGCTATGGCTCTTTTTATAATAATCTAAAGTCTTAAAAAATTTCTGGCTATTTTAAATAATATATTCCGTAATTGTGTGTATGGAATAAATATTTAGATGCACGGCTATTTTTATAAAAACCCACGAAACATTATGTACAGGTATTTTTTATTACCTTTTTTCGTTGTGTCTGATAGGAAAAATTTGTAAATTCTAAGTAGCGTTATTACAACTAAAACTCCTGCACGTAATCGTGAGGAAAACTCCGAAGAAATTGTTGGGTAAAATTGCTTAAAAATATTACAATTTGCAAAAGTGGAGCAGACATTTTAATATTTTGAAATTTTTTGAAAAAAATTAGTTTGAAACGCTTAAATGATTTTTGAAACAGTAGGACTTGAGCTCCATTTGCTTTCAGTACACTAAAGCTGGCTTTCTTTCCCGGAATGGCCGGCTCGTTCTCACAGGGGTAGAGTGACAACAAGCTTGAAAGATGAGCTGTCACAAGTTGCCATATATTAAAGTATTTAACGAAATAAAAAAAAAATCAATAACCAAAAATATTCACGTTTTACTTCGAAATTTTAACTCTGTATAAAGTTATAAATATCCCTTCGCATAAGTTCTAAAGAAACTTTAAACATTACCTGGGAGTACCATACTAACTCGGCTGGAATTATCGGCTGACGGTTTTTGAGCTGTCATCGACAACTTGATATTTTGATACATGGGACCCTTATCGGAATTCGTTTCATTTTGGACCACATCGAGATCAAGTTTTATAATTTCAGTTTTGCTCATTACTATTGCTATTCAAAACAAAACAAAACAAAAAAATATATATATAAGTATGCAGCGGAAAATAATTTTATAAGAATTTAAAATTGAGTTCCTAAAAATTTACTGAGCTCTTGAGTTATTCGATTGATTCAGAATTTTGACAAAAATGTTCAAATTATTCTAAGATAACGTGAGAGCAGTTACAAGCATAAGAGTTTGCATAATTATACGAACAATGTAAGCTTTTTAAGTTTGATATTTTTTCTATACTTAAAAAACCAATTTATTTTAAGGAACTTGGAATATCTGATAAATTTTTAACCTCCATTCCGGATAAATTTTTCAAAAAGTCTCCAAATATTTCATTAGTTAAAATTACACAATTTTGTAATAAACAAATTTCTTTAATTTTTAATAAATTTTCAATTTTATAATGCTCATTTTTTAAAAAAAAATATAAAAATATAATAAAGAGCATAATTTTTTTAAATTCCTTTCTAAGTAAAACACAGAAAAAGGTTTGATTTTAAGGAACGAATAATTACATAGATTTTAATTTTTCAAAGATAATGCTTTTGCATTTTTTTTGTCTTTTTTCGATAACTATTGAATTTATTCAGTTAACATGTAAAAATATGTATTCTGCTTTCTTTAATTATTTTACTTGTATGAAGGCAGCTTTCCTTAATCTATTTTTAATAATTTCAAGATAATTTTTGATTTTATTTAAACTTAGATACAGAAAAATGCTTTTAGAATGAACTTATAACTTTCTATATCATAGAGTTTACGCTTAATTTATATGTGTGACTCATATTAAGCTATATTATTTCTAATATACAAATCCCATTAAAATTCTTATTATTAAAGGTCAATTTTAATACGTCTCTAAATTTTAAAATTACCTGGATATATTATATCCCAAATTCTGAAGCTCGTCTTCGATAATTTTGAAGTCTCGGGAGCTTTAATTTTCGTTTCTCTCCTCTTATCAGGCTGCAGCTCGTTAATATTATTTCCACTTTTTCCTGCAGCGACTTTTTTTAGTTTGGAAAACTTGTCACATTTACGTAAAATACTCATCATGTCTTCTTCAGAACGTTTCAAAACAGCGTATTTCTCTGTGATCTCTTTGATCGCTTTGCTAGGAAAAAAAAAAAAGAAACCAAGCGTGATATGTCTCTTTTAAAATGGATTTTTAACAAATGCAAAATTGATTACAATTTGCGAGTATGATCTGTATGGATGACATTTTAATATAATTTACTGTATTAAAATGTTTCATATATTATGCCTGAAGAATTTCATTTTATATCATTAAATTTATGTTATTAAATGGCAGAGAATTAAGTCGAATTAAAAAAAAAGGAAAAGCTTAGGGAGTTAATCTAAGACTCCTAAAAAATAAATTTTTTTAATTAAAATTATTTTATAATAATAATCATCATCGCCTTTATTTTATGGCTTAAAAGTTTTTATTATTAGATTTTATTAATAAATTTAAAAGAGTATTGTTATCGATTGATTAAATAGTTTGCTTCTCTCTTGTACAAATACAAAACTCCTGTATATGCCTCCAGTAGATATATAGTAGGTTCATGACTTTTAATTTAGAAAGTTAATTTTACTGTACGAGCCTAAAAGATTTGGAAGTAGAATGTTTATACTAATCAAATCACTAAATATATAAGGTATCTCTGAACTCGTGGGCCAAGCTTTAAGGGAAGGTGTAAGGTTCAATACTCACAAAAAAGTGTATATATATATATATATATATATATATATAATGATTTAACTTAATTCATATTAGTTTCTCATAATAGTAATTTAATTTCCTAATTTTTCCCATTCTCTCATTTAAAAAAAACTGTTCATTCATTCACATTTAAGAATTCGCTGATAATGCTGTTCCTAGGCTTCAGACCTGTAGGAATGATCCCTACCAGGCTTTAGGTCTGTAACCTGTCTATATAAACTGTACCTTGAAATCTTAGTGACAGTAATAATCCTGATTACTAAAGAAGAAATTTTTCTTTAAAAATGTTTTACAAATAGTATTTTATCGTGAGTGTATGTATCACACACACACACACACACACACTTATATTACGAGGATATTACACGATATTATGTGGTTTAGGGAACTTTAGGTATTTAAGATGAATACAAAAAGTCTATAAGGAAATCTCCCTATTTGCTTAGAACCTGGGACGACGTCAGTTGATTTGTTTCAGAAATAAGATAAACTTCCCAATAGTAGTATTAAATTATAGGGAAAAAAAAATAGAAACTTAAATTAAATTTAAGAGAAATTATTTTATATATATATTCAACATCATTTAGTAATTTAGAATGCTAAGCCTCTATCTTTCGAAAAGAAATAAAGGAATAATTATAATTTCTTTTATGGAGAGAGAGAGGAAGCGACAGAGAGAGAAAGAAATAAAAAAGAGAGAAATAGTGAGACGGATTAACTTCTCTCTCTCTCCTTCTCTTTCTCAAAACTATTTCGTTT
>BMAW01050407.1:0-10245 GCA_019974015.1 Nephila pilipes
TGTTATAATACTGTTCACTCACTAACTACTACTAAAACTAACTATCATCATCACCTCAGATTTCAATTCACGGTTGTCCTTAGACAAAAAACACATCGGGTTGTATAACAACAACAATATTTATTTCATTACTTGCTACCACTCGTTTACAACAGCTCCTCTCGGAGATTCGGTCAGGTCTCGTCTGAGGGGATCGTGTGACATCACACTCTCTCCCTTTACAAATGAACGCCCTCTATAGGTGGGCTTTAAGTAGAGAAGTTAACAGTGTCGAAACTGGAAAGATTGTTGATGCCGAAGTATTTTCCAGATATTCGTGCAATTTGAGGAATGGAAATGCACACAGAGAGAAGTATTTCGCAAATTACTTTGGAAATAGTGGAGAACTGGAAGTTGAAGGGGCGCTCTGGATCTTCAATCACTCAGAGTCATTGCACAAGCTGCGATATGCTCAGTATTTCAGTCTTTGCTCCACTGGTGACGACAAGTGGTGTGCATGTAATAGGTCCATAATTAAAGGAAAACAATACAAAGACAAACATAACTTACCTGATGTTATTATAAATTGTATTAAACAATAGTTAGAGATTTTTCAAGTCCTGAACTACTTTCTAGATTCCTACATGGCAAAATTCAAAATTTAAATAGCATCATCTGACATAATCCCAATAAATGTATATGTAGAATTAGGAACATTAAAAGCTGGAAAGTATGAAGCAATATCTATATTTAATCAAGGATTCATTACAAAATTAAAATTTTTTAGTTTTTAAATGTTCAACCTGGATTTTATACATGTCGAGCATTACAAGAAGCAGATCGTGTTCACATAAAGAAAGCAAAAAAGGCAATTTTACAAAGAACCAATAAAGCTAGAATTAGAAACAGACTAGTAAAATGTAGACAAGAAGATGATCTAGCAGATGACACAAGCAATTGAAGCTTTGGTGTTGATATCTATTAGTGAATGGTAAGTTTGTACTTTAAATTGCATTATCTCAAAACTGTAAATTTCAACACAAAAGGAACATTTTTAAAACACCTACTCATCTTATAGCTTTGAAATTTGGTACATGTATTAGTAGTACATAAAGGAATATTTTAATGAGAGCTTTTGTCAAAAAAAGTTTTTAAAAATTTTTAGAGGTTGAAATGTACACAAATTTTCTTTGCTTTTGAACTTTTCACGTGTTAAAACACATAATAATTTTTTAAAAAAAAACTAATCAAAATTTCAAAAAACGCTCTCATTAAAATAATAATAACTATTCAATAAATGAACACAAAAAAATTGGTAACTCTACAACCATTCAATTTTTTAAAAATGTTCCTTAAAATTGGTCATTTTTAACATTATGGAGATAGGGAAAAGGCTGCGTGAAGTGACCCCCTTAACCTTTTTAAGATCAAAGTCAGTTTATGTTTTTACAGAATTTGATTATTTTCGTGATTACCTGATACAAAGGTATCGTGATGAATTCACTCGTAATTTAATAACACATGTAAATAACGAGTTTCTTGAACATGGATTTTCTTTCAAACTTCGCATTTTGCGTAACATAATTTTTTGTTTGTTTTCAATGAAAATAAAAATTGAAAATTTAGTTTTCTATAATTTGTGAAAAAAATAATAATTAACAAAAGAGATTTTAAGCAATGACTCCTACACCCTGAAAATAGACTTGGCGACTTGGAGTAAAATTCAATTATTTAAATAATTAGATCTAATCCATTTAGTTTTAGTATTTATAATTAAATTATTGTTCTGTCATCCGAAACAATCGTGTACGGAAAATTTCAACTCAATTGAGCGTTTTAAAATGTGAGAAAAAAGCTTTAAATTTTGACCCAGAATTACAATCAGAGTTAAAAAACTCATTAAAAAAAGTCTGCATAAAACGCTTTTCGAGGTGTGGCTATTAAATAATGAGACGGCGCTGCTAAAGCACGCTCCGAAGCACGCGCCAAATGCCAACTGTGAAGCCTTCTCTTTCGAATGCTCTACCTCTCGCTTCTGTGAAAAAATCAGTATAGCCGTAGCATTTATTTGCAACATAGTTATTTTTTTGTTTCGGCAAAAAAAAAAATGATAAGTGAGCAACGAAAAAAAGTGTCCAAGTGTCGTGAAATTTCACATGGCACTTGGAAAATCCACAACTCATAATTTATTGAAAGAAGTATGCGGTAATGAGTGTTTATAACGTGGAGGTGTTTCTGGGTGTTTTAAGCGTTTCACGTGGCCGAGAAAACGTTGCAAGTGATTCATGCCTGGGTCACACTCACACGTCAAAATGGATGACAACATCGAAAAAAAATCGATATTCTGGTTTGATTTGACCATCGATTAAGTAATTCGTGTGATTGCCGAGACTGTAGGAATCGACAAAGTATCCGTATGGCAAATTTTTCACACCAAGACAATGCGCCGGCTCATTCAGCATTGTCTGTTCAGACGCTTCTATCCAAGTACAGTATTCCAGCGTTAGAACTTCCAAATCTTGAGCCATGCGACTTCTACCTGTTTTCTAAGGTCAAATCTGCATTCAAAGGAACAAAATTTCAGTCCATTTAAGGTGTGGAAAAGAAAGTGTTACGCGTCCTGAAGGATCTGATTGAAAAAGACTTAGAGCACTCTTTTGAACAATGGAAGTTTCGCATGGAGCGTTGTAGAGCAGAGGAGGGATGTATATTGAAGGTGATGATTAGTAAATATATATGATATCAAAGTAAAATATTTTACAGAATCAGTTTTGTTATTTAATAGCTACACCTCGTATTCAGTCGCATTTTATGACCAAACTTAAAAGAATTGTAAGATTTTCATGTCTTATAATTCCATTGCTGTATTGCGGAAGGAATAGGCAAGATTGAGACCGAAGTCTTAGATCTGATTTCACCAAAGACCTTCGAGTTGATTCATGAAAATAAGTGAATGGTGCGCCTTGTTGGTTTGAAAGATTTTATTTATGGTAATTGATTAATTGTTTGTTATAACGGGATCAAAGCAACATATACTAGGATCCCCTATGACAGTTAGTTCCAGTTTATTACCTTAACTGCTTCGTTTCCAATTGACTGGTTCATTTATCGGCTCGCATTCTCGGTGGATAATAAGACGCTACCATATAGTTTAAACTGAAACACATTTATGCAATGATATAAAATAACACTATACATTTGTATGAAACACATTGACTTAACATGGCGAAAGGAAATTTCCAATAAAATATTTTTGCACAATTAATTCTAATTTCCCAATAGTTTAGAACTCTATAATCAATAGTACAATATTCTATATACTATATATAGTACTGCAGCTGTATATTTAATTTCTAACTACAGACTGCTGATATTGGTGTTGATTAGATAATACAAATTGGCTCATCTGAGGATCTTCAGACACAAGCTTAATACCGTAATTATTGTCTTTTTAGTACATAAGTCAAAGAGTTCCATTTATTGTCTTGCGGTTATCGTTCATCCAAGGAAAACACTATAATATTACAAAAAGTCAACACAGTCATTCTGTGTTACAGAAAAAAGTCACCACAGAATCGTCAATCCAGGCAATTAAACAGTCTTATCGATGCAATGAATCCATTCAAAGAAGTTTCGAAATCCTTGATGCAACTGCTATCTTTTAGAAAACATTAATCAACGAAGAAGCTATTCCGTTCGGAAAGTTTTTAATCCACGATGCCTGTAAAGATCTAACATCTACATGTGGTAACGGCTAGACTGTGGTTGAGCCATGAGGAGGCAATAAGAGAAGGCGGTCAGGCTGATGCGAAGAAGAACGGTGGAGAGGAAACGAGGTGATGGAATGGAGAGGTTATGAACAAGAAGAGATTTGTTTGTCCCTTTGAAAAGAGTGAAATCATTGAGGCTGCCTCATGAAGTGTTTCTTGGTTCATTCAAAAGCACACTAGTGATGGCTTAAATAAAAGTGACTTCAAACGAACCTGATGCTTACCGTTGAGTATCTTACAATGCCTCCAGTATTTCTTGGGAGAAATGTTAGTCTATGATACAAAACGGCAATCATTCAGAAATTTCTTTTTAGTGAAGTAGCTGACATACCTTTGAGGCTCTTGCACTCCAGCTATTCCTCTATGTAAGCCAAAAAAATAGATTATATTCAAATTAATAATTTATAATATAAAAACTATTGATTTCAGCACATATGTTTTAAGACAATTTTGCTGCATTTCACTAATAACAACTTTTAGTGTTATGAACAGTAAAATGTTTCCTATAATCATTTTTAAAAATGATCAAACTACAATAAGAATGATAAATAACATAAGAATTATGAAAAAATTGAAAAACCTATTTAAAACATATAGAGCTTCATAAAAATTAATACAGAGTCTTAAATGTCTCTTTTCAAAAGAAAAAAAATCTTAAATAATAATTTAAGGATATCACATGAGAGTGTTTTAATTTTTGGGATATAGAGCAACAAAGGCTATCATCCACAAGAGTATAACACAGACAACAATTCTTATTTTATTCATTTCTTATTTTAGTTAGTCTAAAATTGTGAGTTAAGTCATATATGATTTTTTTTTATTAATTCACTAATAAATCAAATGTTTTGTTTTATCTGTCCCGGTACTTTGTAATGTCGCATCAAAATTTTACCGAATTCTTTTTCGAGTTCATTTATTCTTCATTTATTGACTGTACCTGGTTTAAAGATTTAGGAACTAATTTATTTGATGGATATGGAGAAAGAGGTACATCAGCTCAGGTGTTGACAGCGTCATATGACGTGATTCAGAACTATAAAACGTATTGTTTGTGGTTAGCAGATCTTTATGGAAATAGAATATTCAAAAGAAACTACCAGAAGCGGCTATGTGGCTCCGGTAGCCGAGTTATTATGGTAATGATGTCGTGGTCTGCGACATTTTAATCGAGCTTGGTACTCTAAGCCATAATTTCTCCACAGACTATATTTGCAAAGGGACAAATTCACCTTATATGTTCCAGGGTTGCCATTGGGTATGGCTTGGATGTAGAGAGTAGGAGACAGCTTAATATAGTCTTTATCTTCTGACCATTGTTAAAAATTTCTAAGTGATTTGGTACGAATAGAAGACCTCGCGATAGGCAGAAATTGTTATCCACAAAAACTGCAACAATAAACAACCCGAATGTTCTGGATAAAAATAAACATTAAAATTGTGGCATAAGCCAAAAAAAAATATTGCAAACACATTGTAAATTAGTCACATATATACCCGTTTCTTTTTAAAACGTTTTTCTGAATTTCACTTGGTGTGTGTGTGTGTGTGTCATCAAATTTTCGATCGTTAATTTAACCAACTTCCCATCAAGCTAGAAATCTGAAACCTTGGGAATCGTTCTCACTAGCCTAACAATACGATATTTGGACATTTGCGACAAGTTTTAGCTAGTATTTTCTTCAATAATGCAGTTTATCCCAACCACTTGGCGCGATTTCAAAAATTGGCATCAAACTTGGCGATTTTTTTGTTTGGCTGAACGTTAAGTCCGTAAAACGGACCAGGGTAGCCACATTTGGCAAAATACTGCCAAATAATTCTTGTCGCCAAGAGTGATTGGGTTAAACTGCATTCCAACCATTTAATTTACCGAATAAATTAATTAATTTTAGTTACTTTTAACGTTTTTATGTATTTCACTTGGTTCGTGTTTCTGTGTGTGTGTGTGTGTGTCATCAAATTTTCTATCGTTAAATTAACCAACTTCCCATCAAGCTAGAGTTCTGAAATTTCGGGAACCGTTCTTACTTGCCTAACAATGCAATATTTAGATATTTGCGACCAGTTTTAACTAAAATGTTTTATTATTCAGGGTTGCAATAAGAACACCTTTCTAAAAACCAAGACTATAAATTCATTTTTCTGAGAGATACAATAAGTATTTAAAATGATAGTGCCAGAGAAGAGGCTCTGTCGTCTCGATTACAAAAGAAGAGAGATAATTTTATCTTACCTTCTTTTTTATAAGTAGAGATTTCTCCAGATGACGAAGCAACTCACGTGATGTAAGATGAAGGTATTCTGAGGAATTTTGATTATATCTTTCGGTCAAGTAGGATTATTTCCGTCAGAGTTTTGAACGTGTGAAAGTTTATTCAACAGATTCTATGAGCGCGTGATTGCATAAATTAATAGATAATTTGTAATTGAATCAGCAAATAAGGATACATAATTACTAAGGGGTTATAGAACGGGAAAAATTAGAAAATTAAACTGTATTTATGTGAGTTCATAACAAATTTTTCCCCTCCGAAAGACGAGGATGCGAGTTAGGCCCTCAGAACCTTACTGTACAGGAGTAATCAAGAAAACAAATTTAAATTTAAATTTTACATTAAGAGATGCTTCCAAAAATTTATACCTCAGAATAGCATACTTAAAAGTCCCTTCACCTTTACTAATCTCACAAACAATTTTCCATAAAGGGGCAGAAAGAATGCTAAATGATAAATCAAACTGTACGTAAATGATAAGCTTACGCAAACATGGATAAATTGAAATGTTACGACACTAAATATATAGCAAATATGTATATGTAAGGTAAACAGTAACATAATCAAATGAATTACGCAAAACATGACTTAAGCATAATATTGTAAACACCAAAAGTTAGCTGATACTTCTATTTAAGTTGACTGTGTTAGTCCATAATGTTAAATGTCCAATCCTAAATAGGAATTTGTATCAGTGTCTATACAGTCCATCAAACAGTAAACTAAGAAAATATTGAAGATACATGCCAAATAATTCATAATTACCACAATAATATAGAACATTTAAAATAGAAAAAAAAAATACATAAGTTGTTCAGTGCAAATTTTTCAGTATACCAATATTGGTGTGGTTTAGCACAATATTGAAATATAAAAAAAAATCATGAACACTAAACAATTCAAAATAATTTTGTAAATACACTCTGTATTGAAACAAAAACAAAATAAAAAACTGCGTATATATTGTTTGTGGCTATGTGTAAACTACAGAAAATATAAACTAATGAGGTATGTATCATTATAAAAACATAAAATAGATAGTACTGTATGAACACGGTATACTTTTTGTACAAAGATAAAATTAAAAAGGTTGATTTCCTTTTTACTCATACTCCCTATCAGAGATAGGTAGAATTCATGAGCAAAAGGAAATTAATGTAGAACTGGTCCCTAAATTCAAAAACACTGTATGGTGATTTTTTTTTTAGTTTCGAAGAAATTCTCGAAGTGCCTTGCACTCCTCCTATTTACCTGTAGTCGCCCCCACCCAGATTTGGGACAAGTTGAGAACTCGGGGAAGACTCTCATGTCTTTGTACGACTACTGAATTTTTTTTTTATCGTGTTGAGATAGAAGTCACATTGACACCAAAAAACTTTGAAGGAAGTAAGAATCGTGAAATAAAAAAGAAAAGGGGAAAAAAGATTTTTTTTAAATTTACTTAAGTAATTTTGTTTTTTATTATTCTTAATTTTTATTTATTATTTTTATTGCAAAAATATTGTTTTTTTCATTATATAACTTTAATTATTTTGCAGAGTAATAAATTCTTAACTTTGAAACATAAAAACAATGTCAATAAGATTTCTTAGCATTTTTCTTAGTTATTTCAAAATTTACATCAGAATGTTTATTTACAACTTCATATGGTCCAGAAAAAACTGGTGATAATTTTCTACGATTTGTATAGTCTAATTCCTCATACATCACAATATCACCAGGTTAAAATGGAAAATCTATGAAACGAGTATCTTATCAATATTTATTTTTAACGTGATATTTGATTCTATTGCATTTAGTCAGTTTTTACTTTTGCTACTGGAAGATAAACTTGACTTTAGATTAATGGAGGATTATAAGATAAAGTGTCATATAACAAACATACAGGAAGATATTTTGTACTAGAAAGAGATGTTAAATTATATTCATTTATTACTTTTCCCAAAAGTTTAGTCTATTAAATTTTAGTAGGGAAGGAATCTATTTAAAATATTTTAATTCAGTTTCATTAGATTGATTCACATTTTTCATTCGTTTATGGGAGGCATGAAGTTAGTAAGTATTTCACATTTCATTTTCTAAGGAAATGTTGGAATCTAGATGATGTAAAAGTACCATTTCTGTCAGTTAGTAATTTAGATGGAATTTGAATTGGAAAAAATTGTTTTAAAATGTTAATATAAGTCTCAGAATTTTCATTTCTGGAGAGGAAAGCCCAAGCATATCTACTTGAATGATCAACTATAATATGATGATATTTTTTGTAGGATTATAATAATAATATCCTCCAACATTATCAACAGAAAGACATTCATAAGGTTGATCCGTGGGAGGAACAGTTTTTAAAAGACCAAATCTTTTTTGCTTTTACTTTATATGTATTGGAAAAACATGACAATGTTTCACAAAAGCAGAAATATCTTGATTAAAGTAAGGCCAATAATATTTGGGAGTAATTATGCTTATCATTTTATATGTACCTGGATGTCCAAATTATTCATGAGCATTTTGCAAAACTCCTCAGAGAAAAAAGTACAATTATTTTAACTAATTTTTTCTGTTGAAGTTCAAGTGTATTATTAGTGCAGGATATACTTAACTGTAGGATGTCTGGATAACATGTGAACATCAACATTAGCTGTCCATTTTAAATATTTAACTTCATCATCAAACATGCTTAATTTTAGAGACAATCTAAATAATTGACCAATTAATTTTTACTATTTTTAGCCTAAAAAAAGCAGCATGATCTGTATGAATTACATTCCCATGTAAATAATATTGAAATTTATCAAGGGCATCTGCTATAGTTAAACATTCCGATTCAGTTATACAATAGTTTTGGTCACATATTCTTAAAGTCCTAGAGTGATATGATAATGGATGTAATTTACAAGAACTATCAGGCTGTTTGAAAACAGTTTTAATGGTTATTTACGAAACATCACAAAACACATGAAGCGATAATGTAGAATAATACAATTACATCACAGTTTTAGTTATTAATTTAATTTTCCACAATTCAAAAATTGTTTTTATATATTGACCTGTCCATACCCATTGTTATTCTTTTTTAAGAAAAGTGTTTCAAGGTTCATTAATTTTAAAATAAGAATCAATATATGTACTTCAAATATTTACATAAACAAGGAAACATTGAAGTTATTTTACATTTTTTTGTAGTAGTAATTTTCTGATGCATTTCAATGTTATACTTATCCTTAAAAATGCATCCTTTTCTGACCTCATAACCAAAAAAATTAATTTGATCTTTTTCAAAAACACATTTTGAAAATTTTAATTTAATATTTTCTGCTTGAAACATGTTAAAAAGTTGTTTTAGTTGATCACAGTGTTCTCCTAAGGAGTTAGAAAAAAAAACCCTCTATGTCATCAAAAAAGTGACAAGCAAATTTTGAAAATTTATGTTTGTTTAGAATGTTGCGAATTGTGCTGTTAAATATTGCTGGTGCATTTTTAAAGCCAAAAGGTAAAACTTGGAATTCATATAAGCCTTCAGTAATCACAAAAACAAGTTTATATTTATCTCTTTCATAAAGGGCTATGTGCCAGTAACCAGATGCAAGGTCCAAGATTGAGAAAATTTTAGCACGGGTTAATTTGTCCAATAAAGTATCGATTTTTGGTAAAGGCTCAGCAATAGTTTTACACAGAGCATTCATTTTGCGATAATCAATGCATAATCTACTCTTTCATTTTTCATCTCTTTTATAGTCTAAAGTTACGGGGGAGAAATAATTACTACTAGGCTCTTTAATTAATCCTACATTCAACAAATTTTTTATTTGTCTATTAATTTCTCTTTCTCTTCTGGATGCAAAATGAGTTTATGATCTTTAATTCAGCTGATAAGTTTATGTTTTTAACCGGAAAAATATATTCGTCAAATTCAGTGATATTTTTTCAAAATAGTGTTTTTGGAATTTCCACTAGTGGGAGTATTTCGGATTCAGGTAACCAAAAAATTCATTGTCGATAAATAATTGATGATGATTTAAACATTACCATGAGACGACTTTGGGAATTAGAATATGTTTAGTTAGAGACTTCTAAATCTCATGAAGCAAAAATTGCATAGGAATATTTTGTTCAAACTCATTGTATATAACCTAGTGGAAAATACGTGATTACAATCCCACTTAAAGAAGATCCCAGTTTAGGTGAATCTAGAATTATAGTATCTAAAAAATCAAATGCAC